>CAUYLG010001850.1:0-10393 GCA_963573385.1 Cacajao melanocephalus | reverse complement strand
AGTAAAGGCCCTCCTCAAGGAGGTCATACCCTGGTTTGGCATCCCAGGTCACTGCAAAGTGGTAACAGTACATCCTTCACCTCACAGGTTACTCAACTTGTTTCTCAGGCCTTGGGAATCAGTTACTTTCTACATTCCTCCAGGCATCCACAACCCTCTGGAATGGCTGATAGATATTAACCAAACTCTCAAGCAAACCCTGGAAAAATTATGCCAGGAAACCTCAAAGCCTTGGCCAGAGCTACTATGTATTGCTTTACTAAGGCTGAGCAACATACCCATCTCTAACTTACAACTCAGTTCTTTCAAGTTATGATGTGGAAGACCCTTTCTTTGCTTTCCTATTGGATACTGAAACTTGCCAACTTACTAATTATGTTACTTCCCTATCCTAGTTTCAGCTGGGGTCTCAAAAACTAGGCCAAAAGACATTTTCACACCCTGAAAACTCTGACCAAATTTTATACCCACCAAGTAAGTACTCTAGTTATCATCAAGACTTGGAAGGATGGCACTTCAAACTGTCTACTGAGTCTTATTTGGAGAGGTTCTTACACTGTTTTGCTCTTCCTACAGCAGTTATGATGCCAGGGATCACCATGTGGCTCTAATACTCCAAGATGAAGCTGTATGACTCATCTCTGGCAGAGGAAGTTGTAAAGGTCCCATCGGACACCTGCACCACTGAGCCCCTCCACAGTCTGAAACTGCTGTCAAGCAAAGCCAAAAGAATAAAGATAAGTAAATTAGTAATGCTTTGGCCTGTTATACCATGAGTCATAATACTCCTTGCAGGTTTACTACTGTGAACCAACACCCTCTCAGGGAAGAGGTCTGTTCTTCCCTACCTGGATTTAAATCTCAAAGCCATAATCTAGGTGGTGTTCTCTCTAATACTCACTGAGTTATCCGCTTCTTTTTCCATAATCAACAGACCTCTTGATTTGACTCTAATCTGTTCTCTTTGGGACCATGCAGCCAAATGCTCTATGCTCACTAATGCTTTTAGCTAAAATCACCCTCATAGCCCCAGCAGTCCACAACCATATCAAAAAACTCTACAAGCAGCTCAAGAACTACTAAAGTTCACCAAACCTTCCAATGCCTCAGCATATTGGCTCTGCATGAATTCTCTCCATCCAGGGCAGGAATAGCCTACCCAGCCATGATACAAGAATAGGCAAATATTCAAGTCCAATTTAGCTTCACCTATCACTGGGCACTCTCTTTACCCAACCTTCCCAGAGATGCATACAGTACCTAACAAAGTGAAGGGACTTCCAGGCTCTTCTTAAGAACATTTACACTATTTTAGGCCCCTTGTTTTCCCCCATCACCCTCGTCAGCCAGGTACCCCTATGCATCACTACTATCAGAGATTCTGGAACTTGTGTGGGTTCTCTCAACGCTGCATGCTGTAACACCAACATCACCATTGTTGATACCTCTCATACTTTTTTTTTAGAAACTAAAATCTCCCAATACCAAGTAAGGTTCTCTACCTGACCAAGCTGGTAGCGGTCATGTAAAAAGTTTCAAATCTTTAACTCCCTCTGGAGGCTCTTTTCCTTGACATTAATAGACACATGCTCTCCTGGGAAAGTAAGAACCATACTCCTATTCAAACTAGTCACTCATGTCTGGCTCCCCTAGCAGCTGTAACTTTCGTGACAGAATATCACATCTTAGGTAGCCAACGAGGGTATTGGTAAAGTGTAGAATTGACCTTGCCTCCTTCCATATCCATACTTTCTATCTATGACAGAACTGTGTTTTCTGTGTGGGACACAGGCCCACCTCTGCCTCCCGGCAAACTGGAGCAGAACATGCACTCTGGCTTACCTCACTGCTAGAATCTCCATGGCCCTGGGTGATGCTTCTCTGCCCTTGCTCTTATTTATAACCTCACACTGGGCCCAGCAAGCAATTCCACTAATTCCCTTTCTCATTGGGCTTGGCATCACCATAGGTGCCATGATGGGAATACTGGCATTGGCACTTACTCCTGAACCTACTGCAGCCTGTCTCTGGAATTGGCTCGAGATAGAAATCACTGCTTGAGCTATAACAGAGTTACAGTGGCAAGTGAGTTATCTCGCAGGTATAGTTCTCAAACACAGTAAAGGTCTTGACATGCTAGCTGCAGATCAGGGAGGAACTTGTCCATGCTTAGAAAAGAGTGCTGATCTAGGTTAAGACATCAGGGCAGGCTGAGGAGCACATTAGAGATCTCATAAACCAGGCTTCTCTTCTTTGGGAAAGGGCTACTGAGGGTTGGCTCTCCTGGGGTGTCATCAGGTTCTGATTCTCATGGCTCCTCCTCTTCCGGACCCCTGACCTCTATCTTCCTTCTTCTCCTTTCTGGGCCTTGCTTCTTGAATCTACTAAGTTTATTTCATCCCATCTAGAAGCTGTCAGACTTCAAATGGTCTTGTGACAAAGATTTCAATGTCTTTCCTACCCTTGAGGACAACCAAGTTTCCGCATATCTCCTCTGGACATTGTGTGTGAAACCTTTTGAGAGACAACAACAACTTCTGAAGCCTTCTCACTATGACAGCAAGCAAGGGGAGGGACCTAGAAAACACTCAACACCTCTTTTCAGCAGGAAGTAGCTACAGAAGAATGACCTCCACCCCATTTCCCAAAAGATTTCTGAGTCCCAACTCCTTAAGGAATAAATGTAACGAGTAGGCAGTTTGTCAGACATTAGCAGGCGGGAGGGAAGGTGCCCATGTTGGAAGGAACAGCCCAGAACACCTCTTAAGATGCCCAGTACTCACTCTATCATCAAACTATCAAAATGTGGTTAACTAGATCCTGATAAGGGAGAAAAAAAGGCAAAAGCAGAATTCTTGAGAGCCACACAGGTGCAATGAATAAATTTTGATGGCTGTATGACTTTCCTGGGTGGCAGTAATGAGCAGTGTCCCCATTGGGTGGATTTGTATTGATCACTGTGTCCAGTGCATGTGCATTAACCACAATAAGGGAGGATCCCCAAGCCTTGGTGAGAACTGGGCAAGGGAGGAAGCCAGACCGTGGAAGATCAAATGCAGAATGTCCCAGGAATGTTTTCAGCAGGATCAACCCACTCCTGTCTTGAAGTGTACTTTTACTTCCCCAATAAAACTTTTACCTGCTTTACTAATGGGTCTTTTGGGCAAATTCTTTCTTCCAAGAAGACAAGAACACTCTGGGTAACCCAGATAGGTAACATCAATGTGAGACTTCCCTCATAGTAGGAGTCTGGGGATCTCAAAGTGAATCCAATAATGACAAGGTGTATTAATGATAGAATTGGTAAGGAAAAAATAGTTCAACTATGCATGATTTATTTTAAGAAATTTGTCTGAGGTTTGACCAGTTTTCAACTATTGGAAAATTACAAAAACTGGGTGCAGTGGCACACACTGTAGTCCCAGCTACTCCAGATGTTGAGGCAGGAAGATCACTTGAGCCCAGGAGTTTTAGGTTGTAGTGTGAAACAGTGGTGCCTGTGAATAACCGCTGCACTCTAGCACTACAGCCTGGGCAACACAGAATCACCCTATCTCTTGAAAAGATTACAAAAATTATAAAATATTTGTTTTAACAAAAATAAATTGTAACTAGTTTTTTGTGTCTCATTGTTATTGAAAAATTCAGTCAATGCATTTTGGCTTATAGTTTTGATGGTATTTTAATGACCTCCTTAATGCACAGAAAAGAAATAATAGACCCATGTGAAATGAAGCCTTAACCTTCTTTCTTTACCTGGGTTCATGTCCTAACACACATCATAGAAGAGCAAATCTAAAGTTTTTAAGAAATCATTTCAGTCAAATAGCTTAAAAGAGAACAAATTAAATACTTGTTTTAATACATAAATTATAAAATCTTAGGTAGCTGATCTTAAAAATAATATTTTTAGTTTTGTTTTATTTCTCTACAAAAAAAGATGATGAGAATCTAAGTGCTTCAGAATCATAAAATTCTGCCACTGGGTACGAAAAGAAAATGAAAAATACTTCTGTAAACTGTTAAATATGATTAAAATATAAATGTTCTAATTTTTACCAGCAATATCAGGTAATATATCATTTTGCAAGATGGCAATGAAAGAAAGTAAAAATGCAGATGTGGTGCCAGGGAAGATTTCTGAGGCAAAAGGTGTCTATTTTTAGTATTTCTAGATAACTTGAGAAATAGTTTATTTTAATAGTTCAAAGGTAAACTTGGTTCCCTTGTGAGACATTGGCTTGCCAAATCATGTTAGACTTTATAAGAGAGATTAAAAATGATTCTATCAAGATACAAAGATGTGAATCCATAATCACTACAAGATGGCTTGAAAGAATTTTAATATAGTTGCCATCTACAAAATTCTTAAGTTAAAGAAGATGGCTTCTAGAGTTATTAGAAAGTGTAAGTTGGTTTCAAACAGTGATGAACTTTCTGAATGCCTCTTCTACGTTGGATTTTACTATGATATTTTCAAACGGTTAAAAGCCATTTTTAAATTCTGCAATGAGCTAAAGGATGGCATAACAACAAGCAAGGTCGATTAAGATATCCAGGTAGTAAAGTGTGAATATTATATCCATCCAGTGTTGTTAGACTGTTTTTTTCAAATGACATTTGTCATGGCCACAAGATGCAGAAAAATAGAAAAAGCTATTTTTCCACCAAAGAAGGGCAAATTGATAGTTTTTAAAAATTTGGAGAGGGAAATGAATATATATGTAAAGGTCATCAAATCTGTCTGCAGAAAACCACTTCGAAGTGTGTGGGTTCTTTACAAACAAATATTTTGTCAGCATTTGAACAGATGTGTTCATGTATAGTAAACAAATACAACCTAATGATAAGTTGCTTCTACGAAACATGTGGAAACAAATATCACAATTCAGGTGCTTGGAAACCCTGACGAAGTTCCTCTATGAATAGTTTTAGTAACACACCTAAAATAGCTAAATATTTGCCTTATGACTAAGTATATTGGGTTTCAGGAATGAGAAACAAGTCCACATTCTGAGATGAGAGCAGGTGACAGATAAGAATGGAAATCGAGGACTGTCATGTTTTATTCTTGTGGATAATTCAAAAATGAAATGAAGAGATCCCAGGAACACCTATTCATGAGGCTTTTTTTTTTAAGTTTATTTCGGCCTTGAGGCATTTTCATGAGATATTTTTCAACTTATTTGGGCCTTGAAGCATTTCAACTTATTTTGGCCGTGAGGCATTTTTCAACTTATTTTGGCCTTAAAAGACTAAAATATTGATTATTCTCTGACAGTGCTCACTTACAGACCAATAAGAAATGTGGATTACTTCAATCTAGGATTTGTTCTCTCTGTCATGACAAGAGCCTTTTTGGTGGAAGTACCTTGCATCTATTTCAGATGATAGATACATGTGATATAATCCCACAGAATGTCCCAAGTCTAGCAGAAGCTATTATGGAAAGTAAGGGGAAGAATGATCCAGAATTCTATATTGATTGTCAAGGGACAATAATCATTTCTGCAATTGGGCATATGTCCTTTGAAAGGGTTTATGATAGCAAACCTCACAAGGGCAACCAGAACTCTGAGGTGTTCACTCTGCACACTTCAGACCCCTACAATGTAGTAAAGGTGACAGCCAAAATAGAAAGACACAAACTCACACTGTTCAATGACCAATTTTTGGAAGTTGAGACTGATAAAATATGTATTTACTCAGAAGATTATTTTCCTGTTAGCACCTCTGGGTGTAATTTTGACAATAATTTGTATTGGGCTGATGACACAAGGGGGAAACATAAACTACTGGCACTGGACTTCAGCAGTACAGGAGCAGCCATGTGCAAGGCCATTCAAGAGGTAAAGACTGGTGATCACATTGCCACATGTTTTTGTGCATGGTGTCATGAAAGGTCTTAACTCCTGACATCATGTGCTTTCACAGCAAGATGGTTCCGGTATTTAGAAATGGGCCTTGTGCATCATATACTTCATAAGAGCTTGGAAAATTCTCACCCAAGTATTGCAAAATGCCAAACATCTCTGCATGCTTGCCATGTTCTCCCCACAGCAAAAATCCATTCCAGGTGAAATTTTGGCCTTGGATGCCAAGGAAATAATCTGGATTGTCAAGTGCCCTTCACTCTTTCTGGGTCTATGGCAAAAAGGAGACACTGAAAGGCATTAAATTTACTGCCACCTTTAGAAGAACTTGTCAAAGAAACACTCTGACCCTCCCTGACTGTTGTAGTCATATGCCGCCAACACCAACCTGAATTTTTATAGCAATTATTACATAATGATCACAATCACATTCAAGTCCACATTCTAAGTCTTAGCCAGGTTTTACAGAAACTCTGATGATGTCCAATAGACCTTTCAGTGGCTACAGTCAATGACTTTGGAAGATAAATTTGGCTTGCTCACTGTTTCAACAGAATACACTGGTGAATCCTGCTCTGTCAGTGTATCTCACATGTGTGGCTGTCCCTCTTGTTGTGTTAGATTTCAATGTTCCAGAATGTTAACTTCTGCAAATACCTGTACATAGAGCAAAAGGGAAGCTCTTCAAGGCAAATACAGTGTATGTTGTATAAGGGGGGCTCTCTAGCCTTGGATTTGAAACTGTGATGTTTATTGTACAGAAAGAAAATCTTCCTTTTTTATATTTTATTTTTAATTTTTGTGAATACAAAGTATTTGTGGGTTACAAGAGATGTCTTGATACAGGCATGCAATGTGAAATAAGCACATCCCCTCAATCATTTTTTCTTTGAGTTACAAACAATCCAATTACACTCTTTATATTCTTTTCAAATATATGATTAAGTTATTATTGACATTAGTCACCTAGTTGTGCTAGCAAATATTAGGTTTTAGTCATTTTCTATTTTTTTGGTAGCTGCTAACCATTCCCACCTCCCCCATCCCTGTCAGTACCCTTCCCAACTCTGGTAATCATCCTTCTACTCTCTATGTCCATGAGTTCAATTGTTTTGATTTTTAGATTCCAGAAGTAAGTGAGAACATGTGATGTTGGTCTTTCTGTGCCTGGCTTATTTCACTTAATGATGTTCAGTTCCACATATCTCATTGCAAATGACTGACTTTGATTTTCTGTGGCTAAATAGTACTCCATTGTATATCTGTACCACATTTTCTTTCTTTCTTTTCTTTTTCTATTATTATACTTTAAGTTCTGGGGTACATGTGCAGAACGTGCAGATTTGTTACATAGGTATACACATGCCATGGTGGTTTGCTGCATCCATCACCCCATCATCTACATTAGGTATTTCTCCTAATGCTGTCCTTCCCCTTTCTGCCACCCCCTGCTATCCCTCCACTAGCCCCCCACCCCCAACAGGTCCGCGTGTGTGATGTTCCCCTCCATGTGTCCATGTGTTCTCATTGTTCAACACCCACTTATGAGTGAGAATAAGCATGTACCACATTTTCTTTATCTCTTGATCTGCTGATGGACACTTAGGTTGCTTCCAAATCTTATTTATTATAAACAGTGCTACAACAAACAGAAATACAGATATCTCTTTGATAAACTGATTTCCTTTCTTTTGGACATACACGAAGCAGTAAGATTGCTTGATGATATGGTTGATATGGTAGATCAATGTTCATTTTTTTTGAACAACCTTCAAACTGTTCAAGGAGATGGGCCTGTTGTGATTATTTCATTGAGATATCCAACCTATGAGCATTTGAAAGGAACGCAACTTGCTGGAAAATGAGAATGAAGAATGCAAAGTAATCAGGATACAGTGTCATGTCACTTTTCATTCTGAGGTGAAAAAGGGAGTGCATTTAGTAGAAAATATCTTTCCAAGTCAGACTCTGTCTCAAAAAAAAAAAAAAAAAAAGAAGAAAGAAAAGAAAAGAAAAAAAAAAGAAAGAAAAAGAAAATATCTTTCCAGGGTAAAATTTTAGCTGTATTGTTTTAAGTACCACAGTTTTGGATGATGGGCCCCTGGAAGCTCTCAACATCTCTTCTTTAGTGGAGAAAGTGTTAAGCCCCAAATCAGATGGAGTAGTACGTTTTCATCTTTTGATAAGAGGGCAGCAACTTGATTACTTTGAGTTCTATTCAACAGTCTCTGCTTTAATTGAAAATGCAATGCGAGCCAACTATGCTGCTGCTAACTCCTTGCTGGACATGTTCTGCTACTATCACAGAAACTGTGGTTTCACTGGACAATCAATTAACTAGGGAGCCTTGAATCTTGGATAACTGCTGGAAAAACCTTATCTTCAAAGTATTTTGGCCACCAGAGGAACTTTTCAAATATCCCACATCCATCAATATCTTGAATCATGCTTGATTCTGAATAATTCTTAGCAAGCCATGTTAAGGGGGCTATCTGGCCTTGGATTTGAAATGGTGATATTTATTATACAAAAAGGAGATTGTCCTGTTGTAATTATTTTATTGAGAAAGTCAACATCGGAACACTTAAAAAATGCAAGTTGCTGGAAAATCAGAATGAAGAATGCAGAATGATCAGACTACAATGTACCATCAAATTTGGTTTCAAGAAATTACAGGAAAACTTTACCCAAGTTCCATCTAACAGAATTTATTTCTACAAAGAATTCCAAGATAAATTCAATTTTCTAATTTTCTGGAAGAGGTTTACATGGTTTTTACTCATTCTTCATCCAAGCATCAACAGATGAGTTATTTTGCTAGAGAATTCCTGAATATGAAACTCAAAGACATTCCAGTATCCACATTGCTTACATCATTAGGCATAGACTCAGTGTTAGCTATGACAATTGAAAATAAGCTCTTTTGTGATTTAAAGGTTTAAATGCCTCTTACCAAACTGCTTGATCCAGATGCAGCTCTGCAAAACTAAAACGGTTTCTGGAAGAACATCAACTGACTTCAGAGAGGAAAGGAGTGGCCACAATCCACCTGAAATTAAAAAAAAAAAAAACAACCTAACTATGAAGCATGCTAAATTAGAATGAAAACAGAGGTAGAAGATTATAAACAAAATGCATCAAACTTGCCTTAAGTTTACCTAAAGTTTATTTTTGTCAGGCAACTTCGATCAACATTAAATTGACATTCTAAACTAACAAGCCTTTAGAATTTTTATATGTTAGTAAACATTCCCTATATTATTAATTTTATTATCCAAGGCTAATTCTAAAATGTTTAGTAAAATTTAAAAATGAGAGTCTTCATTGATCAAAAAATGAAGTTTGTTAAATTTAGTACTTTCCTAATGAAATTGGTCATTGTTGATCTTTTTGTTTGGGACTTCTGCAAAACTCCACTGAAAATAAATTAGTAGAAATTATTCCTAAAAACCAAAAACTGAAGAATTTAGTCAATTGGTTTCACAAAGAAAAAAAGGAAATTTGCTTAATTAGTAGAGCATATCATCCCTATTATTTTTGTTCTTGATTAGTGTTCTGAGACAGATATGATGGCAGGTAATTACACAATTAAAATAAATATATAGATTTTTATTGTATTGTTTATTTATTTGAGAAACAGTCTCACTCTCTCATCCAGGCTGGAGTGCAGTGGTGTGGTATCAGCTCCCTACAAACTCTGCCTCCTGGGTTCAAGCAATTCTCCTGCCTTAGCCTCCTAAATAGCTGGGATTACAGGCACACACCACCATAGCAGGCTGATTTTTGTGTTTTTAGTAGAGACAAGGTTTCACCATGTTGACCAGGCTGGTCTCAAACTCCTGACCTCAAGTGATCCTCCTGCCTCAGCCTCCCAAAGTGAGGGGATTACAGGCATGAGCCACTGTGCTGGGCCAAGATGTTTAAATTAAGTGAAAAAAAAAATAGGTCATGCAAAGCCCTTGAAATCATTATGGCCTAATTCTAAAGTTCTTTACTACTATGCTATAGCACACTCAACATCAGTTAAGGGCTCACTCTGGAAGAGGTGCTGCGTTCAATTTTAGCAAACGTCAAAAGATCCCTGTGTGATAACAGGCTTCAGTGTTGTAAGTTTGTGTACATGTACTAGTCTTGAATTTTCTGGGTGTCCACTAATCCAGTATTAGTCTAGACACCCACAAATCTAGTTAGACTTCAGAGTAGAACTGAGAGTAATCTTTACCACAGGAGACTGTGGTGTGGCATCTATTTGGAAATTATTTTTCCTTGATTGTTATTTGCTTTTTATGAGTTCTTCAATGTACAGAATATTTTTTTCATTGTTATATGGATAAACTGTTTGGTCTTTTTTTTTTCTTTTTTCTTTATTTATTTATTTATTTTTAATTTTTATTGTATTTTATGTTTTGGGGTACATGTGAAGAACATGCAAGATTGTTGCATAGGTACACATGTGGCAGTGTGATTTGCTGCTTTCCTCCCCTTCACCTATATCTGGCTTTTCTTCCCATGCTATCTCT
>CAUYLG010001849.1:0-11407 GCA_963573385.1 Cacajao melanocephalus | reverse complement strand
AAATACAAAAATTAGCCAGGCATGGAGGGGCATGCCTATAGTCCCAGCTACTCGGGGGCTGAGGCAGGAGAATCACTCAAATCTGGGAGGTGGAGGTTGCAGTGAGCCAAGATCATGCCACTGCACTCCAGCCTGGGTGACTGAATGAGTCTCTGCCTCAAAAGAAAAATAAAACAGTGATATTTATTCGTTATTGTCACAATAGGATAAAATTAATTCAGTCCCTGTAAATCTAAGTTTATATCCTAAATGACACACAGGGAAGTACGTTTGAAATTAATTATGTGGCTTTCTTCCTACCCCAAACACTCCCCCACTCTCCAGATTCTTTAGAGCTCACTTTTCAAAAAGATGAAAATAACATATTTTTCCAAAGTTTTTTTTTTTTTTAATTTAAGGAATTGAAAGAGCAGAAAATAAATACTAATGATTCTTCTTAAGTTCCAGGCTGAGTTTCATTTCCCAAAGGCATCTACTCTCAACAGTTTGTTTTTGCTCTTTTGTGGTTATAGTTATAACTATATATGGTAATCATTTACCTCACTTTGTTGCTGCATTTGTCTGCTATGAAGTATGAGGAATTTTGTTTACTTGTACTTCTACTTTCCAAATTATTATTTATAGCTGCAATATTAGTTCTCCTTGAATGATACATTTGAACTCCCTGTTTATATTGAAATAGCTACTATCTTCTAACGTGAAAGATGAAAAAATAAATGCACTTATTTTGGCCTTCTTTCCATCTGTCTTGATTGTCTTTTAGTTATGTAATCATTTTACATTGTCAAGAATTATAATTCTTACATTTTTGCTGAAACTAGTGCTCATATTCTAAAATGATAAGTACTGAGTATTTGACTTCAGTTTGTATAATCAACTTATGTACAAAGCATGGGAGGATTAATCCACTGTAGAATTCATGGTGTCTTGTAATTAGAGTCAAAGAAAAGAGAAAATTTGATACTGTGTCATTTAAACTTTACCATTTGAAAAAAAAATTTCATGAGTATCTGAATATAATAAGCTTTCTTTTAATATTGTTCTAGCTTTCTTTACTTCTTTTGCGCCATATTCAGGTTCTGGCATTTGTGGGCCACCACTTTGTTTTGTTTGGGGTTATACATTTTATTTTTGTGTACTCTAGCCTAGTCTACTTCTATTTATGGTATATGGGTAGTTTGTTCTCTAAGTTCTTGCATGCTAAAAAAATCTTTAATTTTTGCTCATATCTGATTATTTGGATGAATAGAGAATTCTAGATATAAAAGATTTTCTCAGAGTCTGTCTTACAGTATACTGACGAGAAATCTGGCCTCTCAGCTCTTGTGTTTCTCATTCAGTGATCTTGTCCTCCACCTGATGCCAACACCCCACTGCTATGGTCTTAGACATTGCCATGACCAACCCTCCTATAATTCTATTCTCAGATATTTCTCAGATATTCTCCCATCTTTCCAGCTAAAATCACCACCACTGCCATCTTTCCACCTAAAATTGCCACCAACAATCCTTTAACCTCAGTGGACCTGCACTCCAATGATCCCACCACCGTTTTACTGTGTATCATTTCCATCCTGTCCTCACTTCTTACCCACTTTAGATTCCGTGGCCTATCAGACTCATCATCTCCTCTCTGCTTCTACTGTTTACTTCCTTGCCTTGCATTTTTTCCAGTTTCTTCTGGCAGAACCCCCAAAAGGGTTCAAACCGGATTCTTTATTCAATGCCTTTCCATAAGCAGCTGAATGTAGCTAGAGAAAACCACATAATTATTCTGACTTTTCTAACTTTACATTCATTGTCACTAATTCCAAGGGCCTTTATGTGGCCCAGCAGTCTGCTGCATTTCACTGGGTAATTCCCCTCTACTCTTCCACTGTCCAGTTTCCTTCTGTTTCTCTTTATAACCTTTCAGCTTCCTTTGTATATTCTACTGTGTTGATGACATTTACTCCTGCATTTTCTTTTTTTCTTTCTTTTTTTTTTCTTTTCTTTTTGAGATGTAGTCTTGCTCTGTCACCCACGCTGGAGTGCAGTGGTGTGATCGTGGCTCACTGCAAACTCCACTCACTGGTCTCAAGTGATCCTCCCATCTCAGCCTCCTGAGTAGCTGGGATCACAGGTGCATGCCATTACCCCCACCTAACTTTTGTAGAGACGAGGTTTCACCATTTCACTTAGGCTGGTCTGGAGTGCCCAAGCTCAAGTGATCTGCCCACCTCGGCTTCCCAAATTGCTGGTACCACAAGGCATGAGCCACCATGCCTGTAATTTTTATTCTTTTAAAGCCTTCTTTTATATCTCTTCTCTCCTTTTTATTTATTTATATATTTATTTTTTGTAGACAGTATCCCGCTCTGTAGCCAGGCTAGAGTGCAGTGGCATGATCTTGGCTCACTGCAACCCCTACCTCCCAGGTTCAAGCAATTCTCCTGCCTTAGCTTCCAGAGTAGCTGGGACTACAGCTGCATGCTACCATGCCAAGCTAATTTTTGTATTTTTAGTAGAGATGGGGTTTCACCATGTTGGCCAGGATTGTCTCAATCTCTTGACCTCGTGATCCACCTGCCTCAGCCTCCCCAAGTGCTGGGATTACAGGGGTGAGACACCACACTTGGCTATATCTCTTCTCAAATCTTATAAAAAAGTGAGGAAGAAAGGAAGAAAGAGGCAAAAAATGGATATATCAGTGTATTCTCCATAATCTTATCTCTTTATTAATTTTCATAATTTACTAATATTCATATGATAATTATAATATCTCTATATATAAATTATCATTATATATCTCCATAACTTTCTAGGACATACATTATAATATTTTTATAAAATCTCTTATTTTATGAATATGATGGGAAATGGTAGCTCCAGGAATCATTAACAAAACAAAGGAATATAGATGCTTCATGTATTTATTCAACATTTATTGAGTGCTCACCAAGTGACAGACACAGTGCAGACTCTGAGGCCGTAGAGGCAAATGGTCAACAACAGCAATAACAAATCTCAGGTCTCAAATTCTAGTAAAGAATTTTATAATCTAGTACGTCAAAACATTAATATGCTTAACAACAGTTGTATTCATGGTGCAAACAGATACAGGCCTCTACACTGAAAAGCAATAAAATTATGAGAAAGATTTTTCAGGATATATAGGGTTGTTAAGTAAGTTTGATGAAACGTTTGGGGAAATATTTTGAGAGTGAGATAAATTGCCTATTACTAGAATTTTAGGTTTATGTTAAATTTTCTTTAAAAAAGTAAGGGATAAAGTAAGTAATACTTTAACATTATGGTTTAACAATATGTCCACGTCTTTTTGGCATCCTTCCCTTCAATAATTGGAATCTAATTTTCCTTCTCTTGAAAATAATCTAGAATTAGTGACTGGCTTCTAACAAGAATGTGGTAGAAGTAACAGCATTGACTTCTGAGACTAGGTCATAGATGACATTGCTGATGCTATGCTGCTCTCTCTTGGATTGTTTGCCCTGGAGAGAGTCAGCCATCTGTGTCATGAGGACACTCAAGCCGTGCGTGGAGAGGCTCACATAGGGAGAAAGGGAGACCTCCTGCCAAAATCTAGGAACAATGTAGCAACCAGGAGAGTGAGCCACCTCTGAAGTGGAACCTCTAGCCCAGTCAAGTCTTCAGATGACTGACACTCACTTTCCGCACGGCAATCACATGACAGACCCAAAGCCAGAATTGCCTAGCTAATGTGTTCCCAAATGTTCTGACCCACAGTAACTGTGAGGATAATCAATGCCTATTGTTTTAAGTCATGTAAGTTTAGGGATAATTTGTTATACTCTGATAAACAGCTACATACAAATTGAGGTTTATTAAATTAGAAGTTGAAGGAGAGAAATAAACATTAAATTCTAGTACTCAGTAAATTCTAAAAGCTTATGATAACAGTTAGTTTTTACATCATAATCGCTTCTTTTTTTTTTTTTCTGAGCAAAATTGCAACGGAAAAACCCAACTCAATGGTTAGTGAAAGAGAAATACAGTTTTCATTTAAAAGAGAAAGTATAGCTTTGCTGTAGGTCTTAGATAAAAAGAGATTGTATAATCTGAACACCTCCCCACAGCTTCTTTTGTGAGTTTCTATTATTTTCTCCTTTAAAAGATTATTAAACTGCTAACTAAAAGGAATTACAGAAGAGAACTGCCATAAAATAATTTTAACTTGTTGTACAAGGAATAGTCTTATTTGCCATTTGTACAGTATACATACTATGGAATATAATTGTTTGCATGATTCAGAATTGTGTAAGTTTTTTTGAAAATAACTGTAGAGGTATAAGTAGAAGCTTGACTCCAAAATGAGACTTTTCCTAACTCATCCTCTTTCAACTAACAAAACTGCCTATTGGAACTGGGTGCATGAGGAAATATCAGACAGAATGTGGAAAACTGCCAGGACTGTGGGTTTTTTTAAAGACTTGGGCAATGACCATGGTTGGTTTCATAATAAAGCACATAGATTTTTCTTTTAAAAAACACTTGTAAAAGAGAGTGGATTAAAGAAGTTCTTTGATCTTAGAAATGGCATATACCTACAAAGGTTGTTATTTGTTATATTTTCAGTTGGCTACCTTCCATACTTGGGATTCCCTCAAAGAAATAAAAGAAAGTTCTCTGAAAAAGCTTTTGATACTTTATGAAAAATTCCATCATATGAAGAATATGAAATAAAAAGGACAATTGGTTGAAGTACCTGCATCTGCAAAAACACAAAGCAATGTTCCTTAACAATAGTGAACTTTCAGCTGAGTGCAGTGGCTCATGCCTGTAATCCCAGCACTTTGGGAGGCTGAGGCGGGTGGATCACCTGAGGTCAGGAGTTCAAGACCTGTCTGCCCATTATGGTGAAACCCTGTCTCTGTAAAAATACAAAAATTAACCAGAAGTGATGATGAATGCCAGTAATCCCAGTTACTTGGGAGGCTGAGGTGGGAGAATCGCTTGAACCTGAAAGGTGGAGGTTGCAGTGAGCCAAGATCACGCCACTGCACTCCAGCCTGGGCAACAGAGTGAGACTCCATCTCAAGAAAACAAAACGAAACAAACCAGAAAAATAGTGAACTTTGTACTTACCTTTATTTGTTTAGATACTTTCTTTAGATACTTTTAAATAATGATTTTACATAGACATACATGTATTTGCACATGTTGTGGAAAATGTTAAAGACAAGTCAGATGTGAAAGAAAACTAGTCGTTCTAGAAAGAGTGGCAACACTCCAAAGCACAAATGAAGGACGTCTTGTTGATAGAACTAAAAGAACATAAACAATTAGGAAAAATGTGAGAACTTAGAGGTCAAGCTGGAGAAGAAAAAAATAAGTTAATGAGATATGCCCATCCAACTGTTTTGAAACATGTTGCTCAGAAAAGGAGGTCAAATTTGTGTCTTGATCAAAATGTATGACTGGATTCCCCCAAAATCAAACATGGTTTGTAAAGGCAATGTCTTGTAATCGTTAAGACTGACCTCTGGAGCCACATTCTCAGGATTTGGACCTCAGCTATTGTTGTTTGTTAAGTCTCTGTGCCATTGTTTCCTCATCTATAAAACAGGAGTAGTAAGAATTGGATCTCCTAAGATTGTTGGAAGGATTAAATGAGATAAAATGTCTAAAAGTCTTAGACTAGTGCCTAAGCATAGAGTAAATATGCTATTATATGAACTACAATAATGGTAATATGATTATTAATTTTAACAATACCATTACTAATAATAAAAGAGTCAAGATCACAGGAAACAAACTAGAATGACTTCCTTCGAGGATCCCAGATTCAAAACCTCCTGAGTTGTCCTCTCACCAGTGGGACATGTGAGACTATGTTTGATTAAATCAACTCTTGAAAGATTGAAGGAAGTAAGCCATTCCAAGGGAAGATATTTCTGCCATAGGCACCAGATAGACCCCGATGCTGAGACTGAGTGGAAAACAGAATTAGAAAGGAAACAGTATTGAGCTTCAATTTCTTTAAACTTAAATTTAATAAACAAATGGAAACTTTATTTTTAGACTTTAATTTCTTTCTGGGATTTAATAATGGAAGCGAAAGGTTCATTTCAAAACTAGGCTGAGGATGTTATTTCATAATTAATCTCTGATGAGTATTTTAAAACTAATGGCTGAGTATATTTTGAAATAGAAAACAGAAAACGATTTTTTGGCGTAGGTTGTACCATGTTTATAGAATTAGATAATTTCTATCTGTTTCTGACCTATTTCAGAGATCACTGGGGTTCAGTGCTAAACTCCCCAGTTCCCTTAGGAGAAGGACATGGGAACACACATAAGCAGGCTCATGAAGGTGGGGCAGGCAGGCCCGGATGTTCAGCTGGTCTCCCCAAGAGAAATGGATGGCCAAGCATAGCCTTGGCTATTTCACCCAGTGGGATAAGAAGGAAAAAGTATTGGACAGTAAGAACTTCTCTGTTTCTCTCCTGCATTTCTGCTTCTACCAATAGGTTTAATAAAACCTTTACAAAAACATCTTTCTCCCACTCAGGGGAGATTTGGAAGGGAAGGAACACTTCCATATTTTCTTGCCAATCCATTCCTTTTTCTAACCCTGCATTAGTGTATTAGGGCTGCCATAACAAAGTACTGCAAACTGAGTACCTTACTATTTCATAATTATTATTTCATCGTTCTTGAGGCTAGTATTCCATAATCAAGGTGTTGGTAGGGCCATGCTTTCTTCTGAAGGCTCTAGGAAAGAATCCTTCATTGCCTCTTTCTAGCATCTGGTGGGTGCTGGCAGTTGGCACTCCTGGTTTGCAGCTGCATCATACCAATCTTTGCCTCTGTCTTCACATGGTCTGCTGCCCTCTGGTGTGTTTCTGTGTCCTAATACGTCTCTTCTTATAAGGACACAAGTCATTGCACTAGGGGTACACTCTAATCCAATATGATCTCATCTTACATTGATTACATCTGCAAAGACCTTATTTCCAAAGAAGATCACATCCATAGGTACTTGGATTTAGCACTTAAACATATTTTTTAGTGGGACACAATTCAACCTGCAATACTGTCTCATAGAGGACATAGTAATTCTGGTAACTTAGAACTTGACATTCATTGGTGCATTTTTAATATTGGGTAGGTTCTTTATGCTTTATGGTTCAAGCTTGAGGATTTGCCATACTTAGTTTACTTTCTGTATCCAGACACAAGTGGCTCTATTGTGCATGGTGTGACTGACTGGTATATATACCTGTCAGGCCTACCCACATAAGAGAGAGAACCACTGTTCTTGGACTCAGATACAACTTCCTGCAACTGTTTGATCAATTCATGTTGGGCCAAGGCTACGGAATCGGCTTCCTTCAATTGAGAGGAAAGAGACTAGGAAGTCTCACTTTTGTTTCACCTCTAAACTGCATTCTACAATACAGTTTACTAGAAACACTAAATTTGTGGGGGTTGAAGCCTTCTTGTTTGGTTTAATCAGGTAGCACTTCATTTCACATTTAGATTGTACTTCTGTGTATGTTCCAGAACTGCATACCTATAGCTCACTAATAGAAAGGACTTATGGAAGGAGTGGCGTTTGAGCAGAGATCTGGACACAGTGAATTAGCCAGCCATGGTAAGGTGTTGAGAAAGAAAATTCCAGACAGGAAACATCAAGTGAAAATGATGAGAGGTGGTAACACAGAGGATCTATGTGAAGGTCAGAGTTAACTGAGAAGAGTGAACAAAGTGAAGTGGGTTAGAAATGAGGTCATAGAGGGACACGGGGTCTGGAGTATATAAGGCCTTGTAAGACTTAGCAAAATCTTTGTACTTCATTCTGAGTATGATGGGGAGCTCTAAACAGATTTTGAGCAAAGGGGTGACATTTCATAATTGAGATTTCAGAGTCATCCTGGTGTGGTATGGAGGAGAGAATGTAGAGACAGAGAGGTAATGGTGAGGAAAAGTCAGATTCAGAAGGCTAAAATGTCAGGCTGCTGCTGATTAGATGTAGGTGTGACAGATAAAAACAAATATTGGTTGATTCCAAAGATTGGATGATCATTAAGTAAAAATTTTTGTTAACTATATAGGTTGAATAGCACAGAGTTGTGTCTCCCTGGAACTTCAGAATATGACCTTATTTGGCAATAGAGTCTTTGTAGATGCAATCAAGTTACATTGAGGTCATACTCAATTAGGGTGGTTTTTAATTCAATGACTGGTGTGCTTATAAGACAAGGGAAATGTGAACACAGAGATACACATGCACAGAAGAAAGAACACTGTGTGAAGATGGAAGCAGGAATTGGAGTGATGCAGCTACAAGCCAAGAAATGCTAAGTGTCAAAAGAAAAACTTTACACAAATTAAATGTAATACAGTTTGTTTGGGCAAATAATGATTTGTGAATTGGGCAGCCCCACCCCTTCAACCAGAATAAGTTCAGAAAGACATCAATGCCACACTACCATGTGGTCGGAGAGGATTTATGGACAGAAAAAGGAAAGTGACCTACAGAAATTGGAAGTGACGTACAGAAACAGCTGGATTGGTTATAGCTTGGCATTTGTCTTATTTAAACAGAGTTTGAACAGTTGGCTACCTGTGATGTGCTAAATCTCTGTGACTGATGCAAGAGTAGCTTACACATAGAGTTTACACATATAGTTAGTTACAGTTCACTATGTATGGAGACACCTTTAGGCTGAACCTACAGTCACCTAATGAGTTCTTCCTGCTTGCTACACTGCTACACAGACAAAAACCAATTCACTGAGATCATGGCATTGCAGTAAAGACAAAGTTTAATTGACACAAGGCTAGGCATGTGGGAGAACTGGAGTTATCATTCAAATCAGTCTCTCTGAGAACTCAGACGCTGGGGATTTTATGGACAATCTCGTGGGTGAGGGATAGGGAATGGGTGCTGCTGATTGGTTGGGGATGCACTCACAGAGGTGTAAAACACAGTCCTCGTGCTGAGTCTACCTCTGGGTAGGGGCCACAAGACTGGTTGAGTTGTGAGTCATGGGTTCAGGCAGATTCAGTCTGCAAAACATCCCAAAAAACCAATATTAGGTTTTACAATAATAATGTTTTTTATAGCAGCAATTGGGGAAATGACAAATCTTGTGACCTTACTGCTCAGGGGTCTGGCCACATGATCCCTGAGCAATAAGAGATTATAGAAACTTTGCGTACATTGTAGCAGAAGTCAGGTTCCTCCAATAATCCTACTCTTGTGGCTTTTCATTAGTTTTACAAAGGCGGTTTCAGTCCCAGATCAAGGAGGGGATCACTTTTAGAGAAGGCCTATTATCATCCTCACTTCAAAGTTAAGCTATAAACTAAATTCCTCCCACGGTTAGCTTGGACTTCATCCAGCAATAAGCAAAGACCACTTAGAAGTTAGAAGCAAGATAGAGTCATCCATGTCAGACTTCTTTCACTGCTATAATCTTTGCAAAGGTGGTTTCAAACAATAAAATATGCCTTAAAATAGGCAGCTTTAGGCTAAATTTAAGGCAAGAATTGCCAATAAACACCAGATGCAGAAAGAAAGAAAAGGGGATTTTGTCCTAATATCTTTAGGGAGATACATTGATTAGCAGATACTTTGATTTAGAGGTTAGCAGATACATTGATTAGAGGTTTCTAGCCTCCATCCTAGCCAACATAGAAAAACCCCATCTCTTCTAAAAATACAAAAATGAGCTGGGCATGGTGGTATGTGCCTATAGTCCCAGCTACTTAGGAGGCTGAAGCAAAAGAATGGCTTGAATCTGGGAGGTGGAGGTTGCAATAAGCCAAGATTACTCCACTGCACTCCAGCCTGGGCAACAGAGTGAGACTCTGTCTAAAACAAACAAACAACAACAACAGCAAACACCTAACACACTAATTAAGATGAATACTGACATTCTGTTTTAATTTGCTTTTCTTGAGTGCCAGTGACATGAAGTTCTTAAGCCCTTAAATCTTCTGAACAGTAGCTCCTCTTTCTAGTTTTCTGTTCACACTCTTAGCGTTTTCACCATTGTTGTCTTTGCGTTTTCTCATTGATATGTATGAGACCTTTTCTACAGAAGGTTTAATTCAAAGCTACATTTCCTACAGTGTAGTAAGGTAGACTATGTATGGTAGTCTTTTGCAAACTTTTCATATTTTGTTTTTTGTTTTTTTTGTTTTTGTTTTTATATTTTTTATTGCATTTAAGGTTTTGGGGTACATGTGAAGAACATGCAAGATTGTTGCATAGGTACACATGTGGTAGTGTGATTTGCTGCTTTCCTCCCCTTCACCTATATCTGCCATTTCTCCCCATGCTATCTCTCCCCAACTCCTCACCTCCCACTGTCCCTCCCCTATTTCCCCCACAACAGACACCAGTGTGTAGTGCTCCCCTCCCTATGTCCATGTGGTCTTATTGTTCATCACCCGCCTCTGAGTGAGAACATGCAGTGTTTCATAATGAGAACTAGTCTCAGTTTTCTCAGAATCATGTTTACAAGGATCATCCATATCCCTACTAAAGAAACGAAATCATCATTTTTGATGGCTCCATAATATTCCAAGGTGTATATGTGCCACAGTTTCCCTGTCCAGTCTATCATCGATGGGCATTTGGGTTGGTTCCAGGTCTTTGCTATTGTAAACTGTGCTGCAGTGAACATTCGTGTGCATGTGTCCTTATAGTAGAATGATTTACACTCCTTTGGATATATACCCAGTAATGGGATTGCTGGGTCAAATGGAATTTCGATTTCTAGGTCCTTGAGGAATGGCCACACTGTCTTCCACAATGGTTGAACTAATTTACACTCCGACCAACAGTGTAAAAGTGTTCCTATTTCTCCACATCCTCTCCAGATATTTTAATGATTGCCATTCTAACTGGCGTGACATGGTATCTTAATGTAGTTTTGATTTGCATTTCTCTAATGACCAGCGATGACGAGCATTTTTTCATATGTTTGTTGGCCTCATGTATGTCTTCTTTTGTAAAGTGTCTGTTTATATCCTTCGCCCACTTTTGAATGGGGTTGTTTGTTTTTTTCTTGTAAATCTGTTTTAGTTCCTTGTAAATTCTGCATATCAGCCCTTTGTCAGATGTGTAAACTGCAAAAATTTTTTCTCATTCTGTTGGTTGCCAATTCACTCTAATAACTGTTTGTTTTGCTGTGCAGAAGCTGTGGAGTTTGATTAGGTCCCATTTATCTATTTTGGCCCTTGTTGCCAATGCTTTTGGTGTTTTGGTCATGAAGTCCTTGCCTATGCCTATGTCCTGAATGGTTTTGCCTAGATTTTCTTCCAGGGTTTTTATGGTGTTAGGTCTTATGTTTAAGTCTTTAATCCATCTGGAGTTAATTTTAGTGTAAGGTGTTAGGAAGGGGTCCAGTTTCTGCTTTCTGCACATGGC
>CAUYLG010001848.1:0-15128 GCA_963573385.1 Cacajao melanocephalus | reverse complement strand
CCTTCCCCTACCCCTTTCCTCCCCTTCCCCTCCCGCTTTCCTCCCCGTCCCCTCCCCCTTTCCTCCCCTTCCCCTCCCCCTTTCCTCCCCTTCCCCTCCCCCTTTCCTCCCTCTTCCTCCCCCTCCTCCTTTCCTCCCCCTCCTCCTTTCCTCCCCATCCCCATTCCTCCCCCGTCCCCTTTTCCTCCTCCTTTCTCCACTGTCCCTTTTCTCCCCGTCCCCATTTCCTCCCCTCCCTATTCTCCTCCCCACACCTCTTTCTACTCCCTACTCCTTACTACTGTCGTCTTTCTCTCTCCTTCCCCTACCTCTTCCCCTTCTCCCTCTTCTTCTCTTCTCCCCCTCCCCTCCCTCTCTCCTCTCCCTTCCCTCCTCCTTTTCTCTCCCACCCCCTTCCTTCACCCTCCTCAGGTCCTGAGAGGCTCCCAGTCCTACACCACCCCCAATCCCCCCAGCAAGCTGCCTCCATGCTGCAGCTCCCCCAACCTGGAATTGCCCACACTCGGAGCACCCCCACCACAGCTGCCCCGTCCCGACCACTGATGGAGTGGCCCCACCCTCTGCCCCAGCGTTCCCCCTGCCCGCAGCCACCCGGCCTTGGGGCGTCACCCCCGGAGGCCCCGCGCTCAGGCCCCTGGGGTCCTTTGGCAGAATGTAGCGCTGCTGGAGGAGGAGGCGGACATCAACCAGCTGACCGAGTTCTTCTCCTACGAGCACTTCTACGTCATCTACTGCAAGTTCTGGGAGCTGGACACGGACCACGACCTGCTCATCGACGCGCACGACCTGGCACGGCATAATGACCACGGTACGTGGGACAGAGCGGCGGGCGGAGCGCAGTGGCCACGGTGCGTGGGGCAGAGGGGCGGGCGGGGCCCGGGGACACGGAGCACAATGACCACGGTGCGTGGGGCAGAGGGACGGGCGGGGCGCGGGGACACGGAGCGCAGTGACTGTGGTGCTCAGGGCAGACGACCGTGAGTTGCACGGGGATCCCCAGCACAGTGCGCAGGGGCAGAGGGGCAGGCGGCACGTGGAAACAGCGAGCGCCTTCTCTCAGGGGCTTCCCGGGTCTGTAGCTGCCTGTCCTTCCCCTCCTTCCCCAGGCCACTCCTTGTGTCTGGGTCCCAGCGTGCGCCCCTGCACCAGACCTCTGGCGCCTAGCGCCTACAGGGTCAGTGTGGGCCGCTGGTCCTGAGGCTCCGACAGCCGCCCCTGTGCGCCACCATCGTCACGGGGCTTTTGTTAGGACGCAAGAGAGCGCGCAGACCCTTCCCTCACAGGCCCGAGGTTCCAGCCTTCAAGGCCTGGACCAGGTTCCATCCCATCCTCCACCGGGCAGCTCCTGAAAGTGGGGCCCCAGGCTTAGGTGGCTCAGATCCAGCAGCGGGAGCGGGGCTTTTCAGCTGCCCAGCGCAGTCACCGCCTCCCGCCGCCTCAGAGAGTCACGGCGACCTGCAGGAGCGAAAACCTACGTATTCCTGTGCAGCTTTCGTTTTCTAAAGGATTCCTTTAAGTCTGCTTCCCCTCGTCCCCCAAAAAAACCTTATCATGAAGAAGAGTATTTTCAAGCTCGCTGGTATCTGTTTTCCGTGGTTCCCCGAGGATGAGCCCCGCCCGTCTGCGTCTCGGGGACTGGCCCTGGGCCATGTGGCCGTGGTGGACCCCACCCTGCCTGCGTGGGATGTGCACCTGCGCAGACGTCGCATTCCCTGGATCTGTCCCCGACTCAGTTCAGGGAGACGCCTGAGCCCCGAGTCCCGTAACTAGCTGTGAAAAGAGCGCAGCCCCATGTGGTCCATGCCAACGCTTGCACAGCTGGGAATCGGCCCAGAACCGGCGCTGGTGCCCCTGTGAACGCACGCCGGCCGCAGGTCTCTGTGTTCCTGTGGGGCCCACTCTGGGTCTTGGGGCACGGTGGTGGGTGCGGCCGGCTGGGCTGTTTCTCACGTGCCGCAGCCTGAAGTTGGGGGCATCTTGGCCCCATGCGTCCCGGGGACCTTGGTGACTGCAGGGACGGCCCGCTTGGGACAGAGCAAGCGCCAGGGATGGCGGCCTGAGCTGGCAGCTACAGTGCGTTCCCTCTTGCCTCTTGTGAGTGAAGTTTCGGTTGAAACGCGTTTCTTGTGATTTAACTCTGCGTCTGGAAGCAGAACCTTTGAGGCATGAATGCGCCGCTATTGAGAAACTGGTCTTTGAATCGCAGTCAGCTTTGCACACCGTGGATTTGACGCTGGGCCTGGCCCCGCTTGACGGGAAGGTGCGATGCGCAGCCGGGAGGAGCCTGCAGGGGCGTGGGGGCCCTAGGCCCCTTCCAGACTCAGGCCGCCTCCCGGCATTCGGTCCCCGCGGCATCCAGGCGCGGCTCTGGGGGTCGTGGCATCAGAGCCGAGGCCCGGTGCGGGGGCCCATCAACCCCAATTCCTTTGCAGCCATTTCTACCAAGATGATAGACAGGATCTTCTCGGGAGCGGTCACGCGGTAGGTACTGCTCAGGCGCCTGACGTCGGCCATTGCCCTGTGAGTGCTCGGGTCCGTCTCATTGCCCTGGCGTGGGACGGGGGGGACACAGGAACCTTGTCACATGAGGCCCGAGGAAGGGGATGGCCCAGGCCAGGGGTTTTTGTCGGGCGCCTGGCCTCTGAGTGAGACCCGAGAAGGGGTCGTTGCGGGCACCCAGGCGGCCAGCAGTGATGGGGGCGCTCCCGGCCCCGCCTAGATCTGGGGGAAGCCCTCTGGCCACTGGGCCTCCACCTCCTCCCTGGAGGGGCACGAGGAGGGCTGGACCCTGGGGGCTCTTCTCGCCCAGGGGCGTGGGCAGGGGCTGCCTGCCTGTGCTGCCTTTCCTGACGGCGTCTTCGTTTCGCCATCGTGGCCTCGAATCTAGAGGCAGAAGAGTGCAGAAGGAAGGCAAGATCAGCTACGCCGACTTCGTGTGGTTTCTCATCTCTGAAGAAGACAAAAAGACGCCGACCAGGTGGGTTCCCGCCACAGCGTGCTTTTGTTCTGGTGGAGGAACTGGGAGCCCCGTCTGTGACATGCATACATGCCTGGTGGGCAGAGAGGGCCCGGGACGGGGGCTGCAGGGGGCAGGCTGGGAGGGCCCAGGATGGGGCCCCCGGGGCTGCAGGGGGCGGGCGCAGAGGGCCTGGGCTGGTACTGCAGGGGTGGGCTGGGAGGGCCCGGAGTGGGGGCTGCAGGGGGCCGGCGGAGAGGGCCGGGGCTGGTGCTCCAGGGGGTCGGCGCAGAGGGCCGGAGCTGGGACTGCAGGGGTGAAGCTGGGAGGGCCCGGAGTGGGGGCTGCAGGGAGCGTGCGGAGAGGGCCCGGGGCGGGGGTGGGGGCAGCTCACAGAGCTCTCCGGCTGCAGCATCGAGTACTGGTTCCGGTGCATGGACCTGGACGGGGATGGCGCCCTGTCTATGTTCGAGCTTGAGTACTTCTACGAGGAGCAGTGCCGGAGGCTGGACAGCATGGCCATCGAGGCCCTGCCCTTCCAGGACTGCCTCTGCCAGATGCTGGACCTCGTGAAGCCGAGGACCGAAGGTGACGCCCTGAGAGGGCACAGGCCAGGGTGAGGGGGGACGGGTGAGGGGGGACGTCCCACGGTGACGGTGGACGGGTGAGGGGGGACGGCCCAGGGTGAGGGCGGACGGGTGAGGGGGGACAGCCCAGGGTGAGAGCGGACGGGTGAGGGGGCGGCCCAGGGTCAGGGTGGGCGGGTGAGGGGACGACCCCTGTGAGGCAGTGTCCCTGCTGCGAGGGGTTACTGGGAAAGGGCCAGTCCCACTGAGTTTGTAACGAAGGCCAGCAGCGTACGCCCCCGGTGTCACGGTGCGAAAACGTCCTTCTCAGGACGTGGGCAGCCCCTGGTGAGCTGGAGAACCCAAGGCCGGGGCCCACTGGGGACACGGGCACCGCGCTGAGGGACCAGTTGCCACGTGTCTGCGGATACCGCACAGGGCGGTCCTCCCTTCACCCGTCTGTTCCCCTCACCGCTGTTCCACCACCCCTTGTCCCAACTCCTCGTGCACCACCACCCAGTGCCCTCTAAGGCAAAGGGGCCCCTGGCCACCCAGGCTGCCTGGCTTCGTCCTGCATCGCAGGATCCCGCTCTGCGCTTTCTCTGTGGAAATGGCTCTGAGGCTGCCCCGCCCCTCCCTGCGGCTCCTCCTCGTGGCCACGCCCTCCCTATGGTACCAAGCCTCCCCGCGGCCCCTCCCGTTGGCCGCGCCCCTCCCCACCGCCCCGCCCCTCCCCGCAGCTCCTCCCCGCGGCCCCTCCCTACAGCCTCTCCCTGCAGGGCCTCCCCGCGGCCCCGCCCCTCCCTGCCGCCCCGCCCCTCCCCGCAGCTCCTCCCCACGGCCCCTCCCTACAGCCTATCCCTGCAGGGCCTCCCCTTGGCCCCGCCCCTCCATTTCGCCCCGCCCCTCCATGCCGCCCCACCCCTCCCCGCCGCCACGCCCCTCCCTGCGGCCCCGCCCCTCCCCGCGGCTGCTCTCCGCGGCCCCTCCGTGCAGGCTCTCCCTGCTGCCCCGCCCTCCGTGGCCGTGGACTCCTGGTGCTCGGCATCGGGGGCCCACCCTCTGGCCGCTGCCTGCAGGGGGAGCTCCGGTCTCTGTAATTTTACATCCAGGGGCCCCTTCTGGCCGCGCCTCCCTACCTGTCTCACGTCCCAGTCCACGCGTCCCTCGGGCACAGCTGACCCCAAGCATCCTCCTCCCACCATGGTCTCCCACGCCTCGGTCCCCGCCCAGAACCACCTCCCGTGTCCGCCGTTCACGTCCGACGCGTTGCGTGGGACCTGGAGCTCCGCGCCGCGTCCTCGAGCGCGTGTTACCGGCCACACACAGCACACGGGCGTGCACCGCACACGTGGGCTCCGCAGGTGAGGCCAGGCTCACGCCTCGGACACGCTGCCTCCCTGCAGGGAAGATCACGCTGCAGGACCTGAAGCGCTGCAAGCTCGCCAACGTCTTCTTCGACACGTTTTTCAACATCGAGAAGTACCTCGACCACGAGCAGAAAGAGCAGCTCTCCCTGCTCAGGGTGAAGGCGGCGACAGACGGGGTGCAGGGGAGGATGGCCCGGGGAGAGCAGACGGACTAGGGGGTGTGGGAGGTCGGCCAGGGAGAGGGAATGGACGCGGGCGGGGGGGGCGGCCCTGGGAGAGGGGACGGACAGTGGGGGTCGGGGCGGGGGAGTGAGGATGGCCTGGGGACAGAGAGAACGCACAGGGCGACGAGGATAGCCCGGGGAAAGGGGATGGACAGCGGGGAGGACGGCCCTGGGGAAAGGACGGAAGGCGCGGTGGGGGTGAGGACGACCGGGGAGAGGGGATGGACAGGGGCGGGGAAGGACGGCCCTGGGAGAGGGGACGGAAGGCGGGGTGGGGGTGAGGACGGCCCCCGCAAAGGGGATGGACGGGGTGGGAGAGGACAGCCTGGGGAGAGGGGACGGACAGTGGGGAGGATGGCCCAGGGAGGGGACGGGTTGGGGTAGGACGCCTAGGGAGAGGGTCGGATGCGTGACACCCCTGTGAAGTGCTGCAGCCGCAGCGAGGGAAGACTAGGAAAGGGCTCCCCCGACTCTGATTCTGTGACTCGGGCCAGCAGCACAGGCCCCCGGGTCACAGCGTGAGAACCTCGTGCTCAGGACGCGGGCTGGGCTGTGCCGCGCTGTGTTCATAACATGCGCGCTTTCTCCAGGACAGTGACAGCAGCGGCCCCGAGCTCTCGGACTGGGAAAAGTACGCGGCCGAGGAGTACGACATCCTGGTGGCCGAGGAGGCTGCGGCAGACCCTTGGGAGGACGGGTGAGTGCCACTGGGGGACGGGGGTAGTGAGGAGGAGACACGGGGGTCATTGAGGAGGGGACACGGGGGACAGTGAAGAGGGGATGAGGGGACGCAGGGGCAGTGAGGATGGCACACAGGTGACAGTGAGGAGGGGACATGGGGGACAGTGAGGAGGGGACGGGGACGCGGACGCAGGGGCAGTGAGGACGGCACACAGGTGACAGTGAGGAGGGGACATGGGGGACAGTGAGGAGGGGACGCGGACGCAGGGGCAGTGAGGGGGACACGGGACGCAGGGGACAGTGAGGACGGAACACAGGGGACTCGGGGGATGGAGGACAGTAAGGGGAAACGGGGGATGCAGGGGCAATCAGGAGGGAACATGAACAGTCAGGAGGGGACACGGATGCAGGGACAGTGAGGAGGGGTGCGGGGGACCAACACGGGGACAGTGAGGACCGGTTGGCCTTGTGGGCATTTGAGATCCTGGGTGTCAGGCTTCACGCTCAGGCCAAGAACAGGGAGGCTGAGTGAAGAGCGTTTCCCGTGCACGTCTGTCCTCAGCGCACGGGCGGCACCTGCTGGGCGGGCTGCAGGGTCGGAGGCTGCCGGCCTCCCCGGGGCCTGAGGCCATTCCAGGACGCCTGTCCCCTTGCAGCCTCGGAGACCCCAGGAGGCCGTCAGGGCCGAATGCTTTCTCCCCGGGTTGAAGGATTCTTCACGTCCTCGGGATACAGGCCCCGACCTGTGACACGTCTGCATTTTCCGCCGTTTTTGATGTGTGTTTTCAGCCTCTTCACGTGGTGTCTCCGCGGTGCTGTGAATTTTGAGGGAATGGTGCCGACTCGCGTGTGACTTTTACAGCTGCATTTGTGGTGTGGCGTCTAAGAAGTCATTCCCAAACCCACACCCACAGAGATTTCCCCTCCACACTTTGCTGTTTTGACTGGGGTCTAGGGTCCACTTGAGTGAGCATTCCCGTGGGGTGTGAAGGTCACAGGGAGGCTCCCCTCCACGTCTGGGTGTCCGGCTGTCCCAGCACCGCCTTTGCAGAGCCACGGGGTTGCCTGGGCGTGGTGACTGTCGGGACCATTTACGCTCAGCCCGTCCTCTCTCTGTGGAAATGCGTGTTGCACTCTGGCGTGGGTGGGGAGCGCTGGCCCCTGACCACGTGGACGCTGTCCCTCACCAGCGTCAGGGGCACACGCTGGAGCTGTGTGGCCACCGTGGCCATCCTGTGCTGAGCTCTTCAGTGCTTTTCTGTTCCACACCGTGCTGGCCATTCGGGTTTCTTTGCCTTTGAATGAAAATAAGCTGCTTCTACAAAAAGTTCTGCTGAGGCCAGGCGTGGTGGCTCACGCCTGCAATCCCAGCACTTTCGGAGGCCGAGGTGGCTGGATCCTTGAGGTCAGGAGATTGAACGTGGTGACACCTGTGTCTACAAAACATTTTATTAAAATGTGCCATTAATACCACCTGCGCCCGGGAGGCGGAGGTTGCACTGAGCCAGTATCGTGCCAGTGCACTCCAGCCTGGGCGACAGAGGGAGACTCCGTCTTCCTAGCTCTGGGTGGCCCCACCCCTCAGCTGCACTTACAGACTGGTTTCTCCCGGCAGGACTTTACAGCTCTCCCAGTAGACTTTGCGCGGATGTTGTGAGATGTCTGCTTGAGTGTTTCACAGGTCTTCCGGTGCTGAGAACGGTCCTTTTGAGATTCCCGTCTCCAGTTCTGTCGGCAGCATCTGGAAGTTGGTTTATCGACCTTGCATTCTGCACCTCCAGGAAAGAAACTTACTACACCTAAACGCGCTCAGGAGGTTCCTTCGGGTTTTCTGCGCAGACGCTGCCGTGTCTGTCAGGGCGTCCGGTCCCTGCCTTCTTTTCACCGCGCTCTGTACTGCTTTTTTTCCTTTCCTTCTTTTTAGACACAGTTGTCACTCTGGCGCCAGGCTGGAGTGCCGTGGTGCGATCTCGGCTCACGGCAACCTCCGCCGCCCAGGTTCAAGCAATCCTCCTGCCTCAGCCTCCCGAGTCGCTGGGATGACAGGCGCCCGCCATGACGCCCGGCTCATTTTTGTATTTTTAGTAGAGACGGGCTTTCAGCACGTTGGCCAGGCTGGTGTCTATCTCTTGACCTGCTGATCCGCCCACCTCGGCCTCCCAAAGTGCCGGGATTACAGGCATCAGCCACCTGCAATCTTTCTTCCTCTTGCCTGCTGCACGGCCTGGAACCTGCAGTGCGATCTGGGGGTCGGAGGGAGTCAGGGCGCACGGCCATCGTTACCAGTCCTGGGGGCCATCTCCCCTCACGCAGCAGTAAGCGGGGATGCCGTGCTAGTCCTGGTCTGCGGACGCATCCTCACGGCAGGGGCTGAGTTTCTCAGATGCTTTCGCTCCGTGGTTCGTCTCTGTCCATCAAGTGAGTCACAGCGCGTCATTTTCAGCCAGCCTCGTGTTCCCAGGATAAATCTTACCGGGTCGTAGGTTGCCCTTGTATAGTATTGGATGATCTTTGCAAAGATGATCTGCAGCATTTTATTCAAGTGATTTTTTCGAGGCAGGATCTTGCTCGGTCACCAAGGCTGGAGTGCAGCAGTGGGATCTCAGCTCACTGCAGCTCCACCTCCCGGGCTCAGGCGATCCCCGTCTCGGCCTCATGAGCACCTGGGACCACAGGACTATGCCTCCACACCCACCTTGTTTTTTTAAGAGAGTGTTGCCGTGTTGCCCGGGCCGGCCTCAAATCCTGGGCTCAAGCGATCCTCTCTTCTCGGCCTCCCCAAGTGCTGGGGTTGCAGCCGTGAGCCGCCACGCCTGGCCGGCTGCTTTTCTTGTGTTATCTTGGTCTGGCTTTGGTGTCGGGGTAATGCTGGCTCAGGGAACGGGGAGCAGTATTCTCTCCCCGTGTTTTCTGGAGGAGTCTATAGAGACCACGTGTTCCTTCTTTCCTCCATGTCTGGTGGAATTCACCGGTGACCCCGTGTGGGCCTGGGTTTTTCATTAACTGCTTCATTGGGTACGACGCGTGTTTTGGGTGTGCAGATGCCCGCGCTGTGACATACCTTCATACCACAAAGCCGTTACTACCGTCAGGGCAACCATGCCCCTGTCTACTCCCTCCACAACTGTAGTTAGCAGAATTTTCTTGAATTTCATGGGCCTGTTTGGTGGAATTGGCCACGAAAGCCACGGGAAACGGCAGCTTTGTGAGCGGCTTTCAACTAAAAATCAAATTCAGCCGGTGCAGTGGCTCAGGCCTGTCATCCCAGCACTGGGAGGCTGAGGCCGAGGCGGGCAGATCAGTTGAGGCCGGGAGTTCAAAACCAGCCTGACCAACACGGTGAAACCTCGTCTCTACTAAAAATACACAAAAGTAGCCAGGCGTGGTGGCGCATGCCTGTAATCCCGGCTACTGAGAGGCTGAGGCAGGAGACAGAGGTTGCCGTGAACTGAGATGGCAGCATTGCACTGCAGCCTGGGAAGTCACAGCGAAACGCCATCTCAAAAAAAAAAAAGTGACCTTATCAGAAACTGGCTGAGGCCATGTCCGTGAGCTTTTCTTTGGAGACAGGGTCTGGCTGTCACCCAGGCTGGAGGGCAGTGGCACAGTCTCAGCTCACTGCAGCCTCCACCTCCCAGGCTTAAGGGATCCTCGCACCTCAGCCCCCGGAGGAGCTGGGATGATACAGAGCAGCACCACGCTCAGCTAATTTTTGTGGAGATGGGATTTAGGCTGGTTTAGAACACCTAAGCTCAAAGGTTCTGCCTGCCTGGGTCCCCAAAGTGCTGGGATCACAGGCCCGAGCCCCTGCACGTGGCCCTGAGGGAATTTTTTTTGGATTGTGTGTGTGCTTGAGAAACCTGTGCGTTCACGTGAGTGATTCGGCTACTGCCAGCAATATTTCCTGCTTGTGAATTTAACATGTGCGGGATCCACAGCGCTGGCTTCTCCCACCTGCGTGATGCCGGTTTGTCTTTTTCCGCGACATCAGCAGGGTTAAGGACGATCGATTTCAATCTTCTCACGGAAGCACAGGTACCATTGATTTTGTTGGGTTTGTTCCGTTTTTCCTTGTGTTCTCCGAGTCTCTTCACGCCGCGGCTTGCGCCGCTGACGCCCGAAGCCCTTTCTTTTCTCAGTGGGCTCTGGGAGCGCGGCCGAGTCAGGCGTTCTCATGTACAGGCAGCTCAAAATACTGCCCGGTTCCCGACCCACGGTCTCCACCCAGCGGCATTCTAACCCCTGCCCCCTCCCCAGACGCCCGTCCGATTCCTGCCGAGCCCTCGGGGCTCCCCCTCCTGTCCCCCTGCTCCCCACGTGACCACTGCCCAACGCCATCGCCGCCCCGTGCTCAGGTAGCCACGTGCCGCCTTCACCGTGTCCACTCCCGGCCTGGCTGGCGGCGCTCACGTCCACAGTCGGGGTGACCGGGACGGTGGGGAGCTCAGTGCGAGGCTTCCGGGGGCGTGTTGCAGAGCGGAGGTGTCCACACAGGGTCTCTCGGAGCGTCTATGTGGGTGGTGGGCGCGCTGGCCTCCCCGGAGCCGTGCCCGCCGTCACTGCCTCTCGAGACCCTAACCCGGGCGCAGGTGCGGTCCTCGTGGTGCTGCGTGTGCTGGTCCCCGGGAGCGTGTGCGTGTTTTGGGAGAGTCTGCCTAAGCCGAGCGTGGCCGCAGGGTTTCGGAAACCGTCTCACGTCCTGGGCTTTTGTTCCGCAGTCCTGCGTGGACACCGCACCGACCCGTAAGCACGTCCGCGGCGGCTCAGCGCGGCTCGCAGCCCCCGTCACGTAGCTTTGGGGAAAGGCGCGCCACCCAGGTTCCCCCACTAGGAAGGCTGCTGTGAGCTTCATGCCGGGGTCTGCAGCCCGTGGTGAGACCACAGGTCCCTCCCCAGGGAGCACTGGTGCAGGCGCTCGTGGCTGGGTCAGCGCCCGCAGCTCTACGTCGGCTCGGGAGCGCTCCCGGGCTGCGGGCTGAGCAGCCTGCGTTTCCGGAAAACGGCGACCGCGGCTTCACCGTCCCCTCCTTGCAGGTTCGAGGCCGAGCTCAGCCCCGTGGAGCAGAAGCTGAGTGCGCTGCGGTCGCCGCTGGCCCAGAGGCCCTTCTTCGAGGCGCCCTCGACCCTGGGCGCCGTGGACCTGTACGAGTTCGCGTGCGGGGACGAGGACCTGCAGCCGCTGTGACGCCGCCCGCGAGGGTCCGCGCGCCCCCGGCCAGCCTGGGACGCCGCGGCCGCTGTGACAGCTGTTCCGTCGTCGTCGTTTGTGTAAAATGAGTGCGTTTGTATGCAATGGTAAATTTTTATTTATTCACAGAGGCGCGCAGGGGTCATCGCTGGCGCGGGGGCGTGGCTGGACGGGCCTGGAGCCCTGTGGCCGCGTGGTCCGGCCTGGGGGACACCTTAGGGCGCTCGTGCACGGGACGGCTTCCCACACTGACCCCTCCGGCCTCCCCTGCGCTGGCGGCAGCGTCTCGGGAAAGCGGCGGCGTGCGGAAACCGACCCGCGGCCCCGGCCCCCTCCCCCGTCCTGGACGGAGCCCGGCGGCCGCGCGCAGGAGGCTTCTCCGCCTGTGGAAATGGTCTGTGTGAATGGACAAAGCCTGTCCGGCGGTCACGCTTCTATTTTGGGATAAATGGAGGATTTTCAGTCGTCACACGCAAGGAGTGGAGCCGGGGCCACCCGAGAGCAGCACACACGCCCCATTCGTGCACCGGGAGCTGTGGCCGTGAAGGAGGTGGCCCCGGGGTGGTCCCCGTGACCGAGGAGAGACGGGGCGGGGGGGGCTCAGGGCTGGGGGTAGACCAGGCAACACCTCCCAGGGGACGGCTGCTGTCCCCAAGGCAGCCACAGTGTCACCAGGTGGTCTCCTGGGCTCACCGAGGACGCCCCCGCCACCATCCCCAACACGGGGACGGGGCAGGTGGGTCCCAGCCGCTACAGGACAATGACTCAGCCACGCCCTGCACGGCCCACCCCGCCCGTGCCCTGAGCTCCGGGGAGCACGTCCCCCTACCCTACACCGCATCAAGAAAACTCTCCCCACACCCAACTACAAGCTGGAACCCATTTGGGGGGGTCACCTCTGAGGGGAGCCCCCAGCGTGCAGCATTGACACTAGGAGGAGACCCCGTGGGTGTTCGAGGCTGAGACGGGAGAGGCCTCCCCGGGGCCACGAAAAGGAACGCAGAGGCCTCCCCCCAGTGTCCCTGCTGAGGCCCCTGCACATCCCCGTGGTCCCGCATTCCCGAAGCACTCCGTCCCTCCCCAGCCGCTGCCCCACACGCCCTGGCCGCCCCTGTGCCTGCTCTGCACACTCATACCTGTGCTGGAGCACACGTGTGAGGGGGACCAGGAACCCCACAAAACGAACAGCAGGGTCTCCCTGACCGTGGCAAGGAGGAGGATGGAGGGATAGGATGGGGGAGGGGAGGAGGCGGCGGGGGGAGGAGATGCGGGGAGGAGGATGGCGGAGCAGGAGAATAGGGGAACGGAAGGAGGAGAATGGGGGGAAGAGAACAGCCGGGAGAACAGGGGGGAGGAAGAGAAGGCGGGGAGGAGGAAGAAATGGGGAGGAGAAGGCGAAGAGGCTGGAGGAGCATGGGGGGCGGGGTGTGGGAGAGGATGGGGGCAGGGGAGTAGATGGGAAGAGGAGGGGGGACGGGAGAAGTGGACGAGGAGGAGGAAGGGGAGGACAAAGGGGAGTTGGGGAGACCCGTGGTGGGCACGACGTGCCGAAATGACAGAGGCAGAGCAGGACTCAGCCACACCCAGCAGTTTCTGGAGGACACAGGCCTCCCCGGGAGGAGGGGGAGGACGGGGACGGGGGTGGGGGACAGACAGACGTTTATGACTCACAGAGGCGGGCAAGTAGAGCCCGCGGTCCCCAGCACAGCGCCCCTGAGCGCCGGGCCCAGGCAGGGGAGGTGGAGCCGCTCAGCACAGCGCCCTGAGACGGCGCATGCTGTGGGTGACGGGACTCGGGCGCAGACCCCGCCCAGCGCAAACGCGGCGGAGTCCGACTGCTGCAGACGAGGCCGCTCCGCCCGCAAGACGCTGCTGCGTGGCCACGGCCGGGGCCTCGAACCCCGTGACCCACGGGCAGACCCGGGAAGGGCGGGAAGGGCCGCCAGCGCCGGCTGCCACAGACCGCACTCGGGGCCTGGGGAGCGGGCTCGGGTCCCAGCGGCACAGCAGCCGGGTGCCGTCAGCGCAGCCCGAGTCCACGCAGCTCCCGGGTGGGGCTGCCCAGCTCTTCCGCACGGTGGCCGGGCCTTCGCTGCAGCCTCCCGCGGGTCCGTCGGCGGCCCGTGTCCTGCCCCTGGTGCAGCCGTCTTCACCCCTGCACCGGGTCCCACGGCGGGTGTGGCCACGTGGGGGTCATGAGTGGCTCGGACCACGAGGGGACCCCGGACACGACGCGGCCACAAGAGCCCCTCTGTGGGGACAGTCACCCCATTCCCTAGCGTGGCAGCGAAGCCCCACTGGGAAGGGCGCCCTCAAAGGTGCAGAGACGAGAGCCTGGCAACACAGCTCCCGGGGCGTCCCTCAGCGCCCAGCACACAGCTGTGCCCCGAGGCCACGCCGGACCTGCGTGGCAGGTGTGGCCGACAGGTCACAGGTACAAGCGCAACGGGACGCACGCCCCTTCCGGGGTGATGGGCGCCCGGAGCCCGCGTCCTCCCTGCCACGGCCTCGGCCCCACCCACAGAGACGTTGCAGGGGACATGAGAGACCCAGAGCAGGGAGCTGCGGTGACGCAGGCGGCAGAGCTTCGGAACCACAGCCCCCGCTGAGCAGCTCGCTCTTTGGAGACACAGTCTGGCTCTTGTGTCCCAGGCTGGCGTGCACTGGTGGACGTGGCGGACGCGGGCGGCTGTGCCCCCAAGCAGGCCCCAGAGAGGCAGGAAAATGCCGTGTTTGGCCTCGGCTCCCCCTCCGGGGGGCTGGAGATGGACCAGCCCCTCAGATCTGCAGCCCGTGGGACGCGGACCCTCCCCCACCCCCCTCCACACGAAGCCCGGGAAAGCCGGTACCCCAAGATGGCCGGGTCACCCCTTCTCGGTTCTTGAAGACAGTCCTGGAGGGGTCCCCATCTCCAGCCTCCCGCAGAGCTGAAAAGCAGAACTCAACACGGGCTCCAGAAAGCCACGTTTCCGTCAAGCAACGCCAGCCACGCCCTCACCAGCGTGGGAGGACGCAGACCGTGGGGCCGCGGCCGCCAGCGCTCTCGGAGGGCGGCCGCGAACGCGCCTTGTGACGGTGGCGGCCGCCACAGCCCGCAGCTCCTCACACGCAACATGCGGCCTCCCTGCGGCGCGTGGGCCCTGCCGATGAGGGGAACGTCTTCCCGGCAACACCCACGTGTCTGGGAGAAGAGGGAATCCCGCGGTAAAACCGCGGCTGGGAAGGCCGAGGCGGGCGGAACACCTGAGGTCGGGAGTTCGAGACCGGCCTGCCCAACATGCGGACACCGTGTCTGTACCGGAAATACAAAACGCCGTCGTGTGCGCTGACGCACGCTGTAGTCCCAGCTACCCAGGAGCCTGAGGCAGAGAATCGCTTCAACCCAGGGGGCGCCGCTGCAGGGAGCCGACATGGCGCCATTGCAGTCCAGCCTAACGGACAAAGCGAAACTCCATCCCCCAAAACAAACGAAATGCAGCCTGGAAACTGCCACACACACGGGTTTCCAGCGATAAAGCTCTCGGGGTCTGAGCCGTGATCGTGCCGCCGCGCTCCAGCCTGCGTGGCACGGGGAGATGCTGTCTGCAAAAAAACTGAAATAATAATAATAAACGTGGCCGGGCGCGGTGGCTCACGCCTGTCATCCCAGCAGTCCGAGAGGCCGAGGTGGGTGGATCACCTGAGGTCAGGAGTTCGAGACCAGCCTGGGAAACATCGTGAAACGCCGTCTCCACTAAAAATACAAAATTACCTGGATGTGCTGGCAGCACCTGTGATCCCAGCTGCTCAGGACGCTGAAGCGGGAGAATCGCTTGAACCCGGGAGGCGCAGGTGGCAGTGACCCGAGATCACGCCGCTGCACTCCAGCCTGGGCGACAGAGCCAGGCTCCATCTCAGATGAGAAACTCCGCCTTTCCCACCGCAGCGCACTTCCCAGACCTGTGGGCGTTTCCCCCACCACACACGACGGACAGGGGAGGGGAGGGGGAAGGCAGGACAAAGATGGGGGAGCGGAGGGAACAGGAAGATGCAGAGGGGGATGGGGAGGGGGATGGGGAGGGGAGGGAACAGGAAGATGCAGAGGGGGATGGGGAGGGGAGGGAACAGGAAGATGGACAGGGGGACGGGGAGGGGAGGGAACAG
>CAUYLG010001847.1:0-20342 GCA_963573385.1 Cacajao melanocephalus | reverse complement strand
TTTTTTTTTTTTTTTATAACATTAATACAACGATTGGTGTCCTTTTTTTTTTGGTTTTTTTTTTTTTTTTTTTCTTTTTTTTTTTGCTTCTCAGTTTCCTTCAGTTCAGCCATGATTTGGGTTATTTCTTGTCTTCTGGTAGCTTTGTGGTTGGTTTGCTCTTGTTTCTGTACTATCTTTAGTTGTGACATTAGCTTGTTAATTTGAGAACTTTCTAACTTTTTGATTTGGGTGTTTAGTACTCTAAATTCCCCTCTTAACACTGCCTTAGCTGTGTTCCAGAGATTCTGATATGTTACATATTTGTTCTCATTAGTTTTGAAGACTTTTATGATTTCTGCCTTAATTTTATTATTTATTCAAAAATCATTCAGGAACAGGTTGTTTGATTTCTGTGTAATTGTATGGTTTTGAGTGATTTTCTTAGTATTGATATCTACTTTTATTGCACTGTGATTTATCGTCTGAGAATGTGGTTGGTATTTCAGTTTTTTTGAATTTGCTGAGAATTGTTTTATGTCTGATTCCATGGTCTATTTTAGAGTATATGCCATGTGCAAATGAGAAAAATGTATATTTTGTGGTTTTGGGCTGTTCTATAGATGTCTATTACATGCATCCAGTCAAGTGTTGAGTTCAGGTCGTGAATATCTTCATTAGTTTTCTGCCTCAATGATCTGCCTAAGTCATTTGAAGTCTCCCACTATTATTGTGTCATTATCTAAGTCTCTTTGTAGGTTCTAAGGACTTGCTTTATGAATTTGGGTGCTCCTGTGTTAGGTGCATATATATTTAGGATAGTTAGTTAGATCTTCTTGTTGAATCGAGCCCTTTACCATTAAGCCTTGCCCTTCTTTGTCTTTTTTGATCTTTGTTGGTTTAAAGTCTGTTTTGTCTGAAACTAGTGCTGTAACCCCTGATTTTTTCTGTTTTCCATTTGCTTGGTAGATTTTTCTGCATGTCTGTATTTTGAACCTATGAGGGTCATTGCATGTGAGATGGGTCTCTTAAACACAGCATAAAAGAAGAAAAAGGGTCTTGCTTTTTTATCCAGCTTGCCACTCTGTTCTTAATTGGGGCATTTACTGTGTTTATATTCAAGGTTAGTATTGATCTGTGTGGATTCGTTCCTGTCATTATGTTGTTAGCTGATTACTAAGCAGACTTATTTTTGTAGTTGTTTTATAGTGTCACTGGTCTGTGTACTGAAGCGTGTTTTTGTAGTGGCCAGTAGTGGTCTTTCCTTTCCATGTTCAGCACTACCTTCAGGACCTCTTGAATGGTAGTTCTGGTGGTAATGAAATCCCTTATTATTTGCTTACATGAGAAGGATCTTATTTCTTCTTCACATATGAAACTTAGTTTGGCCGGATGTGAAATTCTTGGTTGGAAATTCTTTCTTTAAGAATGCTGAACATAGGCCCCCATTCTCTTCTGGCTTTTAGGGTTTCTGATGAAAGGTCCACTGTTAGCCTGATGGGGTTCCCTTTGCAGGTGATCTGCCCCTTCTCTGTAGCTGCCTTTAACATTTTTTCTTTCATTTCAGCCCTGGAGAATGTGAGGACAATGGTCTTTTGAATGGCAGTCTTGTGTAGTAGCTCATAGGAGTTCTCTGCATTTCCTGAATTTGAATGTTGGCCTCTCCAGTGAAGTTGGGGAAATTTTCAAGGATGATATGCTGAAATTTTCCAAGTTGCTACCTCTGTTTCAGGGTGCCAATGGGTCATATATTTGGTCTCTTTACAGGAGCCCATATTTTTCAGAGGTTTTTGTTCATTATTATTTGTTTATTTTTGTCTGATTGAGTTGTTTCAGGTAACTGGTCTTCAAGTTATGAGATCCTTTCCTCAGCTTGGTCAATTCCACTGATTGTATTCTGAAATTCTTGAAGCGAGTTGTCCTGCTCTGTCAGCTCAGTTTGATTCTCTCTCTCTTTCTCTCTCTCTTTTTGAGATGGAGTCTTGCTCTGTCACCTAGGTTGGAGTGCAGTGGCGTGATCTTGGCTCACTGCAACCTCTGCCTCCCGGGTTCAAGTGATTCTCCTGCCTCAGCCTCCCGAGTGGCTGAGACTACAGGCACCTGCTACCACACCCAGCTAATTTTTGTGTATTTTTAGTAGAGATGGGGTTTCACCATGTTGGCCAGGCTGGTCTCAAACTCCTGACCTCAGGTGATCCATCCACCTCGGTCCCCCAAAGTGCTGGGATTATGGTCATGACCCACCATGCCGATTCTGTCTTATAACGGTAATTTCATCTTTCATCTCCTGTATTGTTTTATTGTTTTCCTTAGGATCCTTGAATTGGATTTTGACTTTCTGCTGATTCTCAATGATCTTCATTCCTGTCAATATTCGGAATTATATTTCTGTCATTTTAGCCATTTCAACCTGGTGAGGAACGATTTCTGGGGAACTAGTGCAGTCATTTTGATGTAGGAAGACACTCTGACTTTTTGAGTTGCTGGAGTTTTTGCACTGGTTCTTTCTTATCTGATGAACCAGTGTGGGCTGATGTCCCTACAATCTTCAACATTGCTGTCCTTTGGATGTTTTTTTTTTTTTTTGATGCCATTGGGCATTTAATTGTGATATAAGATAGATTCAATAGACTAGCTTCATTTCTTTTAGATTTTTTTTTTGTTTGTGTGTGAAGTCAAGGCTTGGCTCAGCACTCCTGGACTGTGTGCTCTAACTCTGGAGGGCTGGTATTGGGCCCCCAGGTTTATTCATTGGTCCTTCAATATTGGGACCCTGTTGTGCCTGGAGGGGCCAAAGTGTTCCTGGGCCACTGGCCACAGAACTCTAAAGGTTGGTGTCAGCCAAAGCACTTCAGTGGGTGGTAGCAGTGAGATCTGTGCGCATTCCTATGTGCTACAGCAGCAGCAGCAGTGGGGTGCATGCTCATTGGCTGGGGTTGGATACAGATGAGCCTGGGACTACCATCTTCCTTGCAGTCATTGGCAGCAGCAGTGGCAGCCAGCAGTGGGGAGACCTGGCAACTGGGGTCCATGTGCCCATTTGCACCAATGGCAGTGTCAGTGTGGGGGAATGAGTGCTGGCAGGTGTGGGGTTGCCAACCTTTGTGCGCACATCCACACCAGTGGTGGTGGTGGCATGGGATGGGGGGCAGGGCCAATGGTGTGGGTCTGTGCTGGCAATGGTGGCAAGGTGGCACAGTGGCAGAGGAATGGGTGCATTCATGTCAGCAGCAATGGCACCATGAGGTGCATGTTGCACCCAGGAGCTGATGCAGAAGGAGAGGCGGGGTCTGTCCATCCACATGTATACCAGCAATGCAATGGGGGATGTGGCCATGGGTGAGTGCATGCCAGCAAAGTGGCACACGGGAGGCTGCAGTGCGGGAAGGATGTGGGCGTGCTGGTGCATGTCGGCAGGGGCCACTTTGCTGGAGCTCTTTGATGGTCAGGTGTGGTATACCAGAACAGAAGCTACGATCTGTCACCCTGGTTGGGCATCTGAGGCTTCACTGCAAGCAGGCTTACAGGTTGGGGCCTTGGGAGAGGCCAGCGAACAGAAAGGTGCTCAGGTCAGACTAGCCCTGTCTCATGGGCAAGATTGCCTTGCTCTGTTTGGGTCCAACAGTTCCCCTAAGGCTGGAATCTCTGAAGGGAGTGTAGTAAGTGCTTTGGGGGATGGACATCTCTGACCATGCTCCCTTGCAGATGTTCCAGTACCAAACTCTCTGGGCTCTGTACAGCCTGGAGTTCTGCCCCTACGACTTCTCCAAGCAGTTCTTTCTGCCAGCTCAAGTGTCTATGCCAGTTGTGGGATGTCCTGCTGCCAGGATTCTGGAAGTCCATGGAGAGAGTGGGTTGTTCCTTGTCTGTTCAACTTACCCCTTCACCAGGAGTCACTGGGGGCCAGGGACAAATTCTGGTGTTCAGTAGCCTTGTGCACGGCTCCCAACTTCCTCCCTCTTTAGCCTGGCATCTGTGTCCTCCCTCTCAATGCCTTTGTTCTGATGATCTCAGAGTGTGCCAGTCTTACTGGTGTCTTGGTCCCTTGGTGGCAGATGTTCCTCTTTGCTGCATTTAGTCAGCCATCTTGCCTCCCCTTTCATCATTTCTCAGATTCCAGGATGCAGCTGTATTAAGGTTACAGAATTGCTTATGACTCAAAGGAATTTCCATTGCTATTTGAGAATGGAAGCCCAGTTCCCTGGCCTCCCAAGCTAAGTTATATCTTCAACATTGGCCTAGAACAGTGAGATCTTTTTAAGGTTACATAAGGACGCATACAACAATCACAAAAGAACATACATAACTAATCTTATCTGTCAGAATTGGCCCTTACAATCTCATGTACCTGCCCCCGCTTCTGCCAGAGTTCATGGGCCTAGAGGGATTGGATAGTTTTGATTTGTGGCCCTGTGTCTCATGAAAGCAGTTCACTTTGATTGTTGCCTTCTCCTGGGTCTAAAGATGAGGCTTTGATTGGCATCAATGTTCTAGATTTAGCTGGTGCCTTTTTCAGACCCAGGAATCAAAGCCCTGTAACTTAACAGCATAAGGATTAGTTAATAAGATGCTTTATCAAAGACATTAAAAGGCTTAAAACGTTTTATTAAAATGGAATCACAGGTCATTGTAAAATAACAGTTATTCATTTAACCAAAGTGATCATCAAAAGACTTTAAAAGCAATATCGAAATAACATTACAATAAAGGGGCACTCTACGTGTAATATGCAGACAGACTACTTTTTGTAAAATAAGTTTCTATCTATGATATAAATCATCAAGTATAGTATGTGCATTTATGCTAAAAACAGAAGCCAATGTTTAATGAAACATTTAAAGACATAAAAAAGAACATTTAGAAATTAGAGCTTCAGTTTACTAATATTGCAGAAAGTCCTATCATTCTCTCTAACATGTCACAAATTAAAATACTGTGATTTGGTGTCTAGCAGTTACTGCTTGCAGCACATCAAACCACTGCCCCAGAAATAGACTGACTACAGTGGAGGAGAGAGCCCGTACAGAAATTAAAGATGCCAAGGATAGAATAACTGTGCTAGAATGGGCTAATGCCACAGGCACGCATAAGTGTAAGCTTACTGTGGTAGGCAAAAGCTTGCATTTTTCTTGTTTTCAAGGAGTGAATTTCTTTAAGTCCATTATTATGCTAACAAAAAGGCATGGATCGTCAGCGACGTCTTTTCTGATTGGTTTCACAATTTGTACCAGTGGCTTGTGCTCACTTCAGGAAAGCTGGACTGGGTTTTGCAGGATTTGCTTATTCCTTGACAACTGTTTTTCTCATTCCTCAGCTGAAATTCTCATAAAAAATAATGTTTCTACCATATACTTCCCCCAAATGTGACTCTATTAACTCAGCCATGTGACTAGGATATTCTTAGGTCACTGAAGGGTAAATATTAAAAAAAAAAACTTTATTGAAGAGCATGCTAGCAGCAATGAAGAAAGGTATGGATGTGGAAGGTATTCAAAAGGAGTTTAGCATAAATGATACCATATATGCTGTTACCAGTGCTTGGGAAACAGTGACTAAGGACACAGTCGTGCATGCCTGGCACAACCTCTGGCCTGTGATTATGCTCAGTAAGGATGAACAAGGTGGTGACTCAAGAATTTTGTATGTCAAGTGAGAAAAAAAAATGCCTGACCTCTTTACATTTGCAAAAAATATACTTGCAAAGTCTGTCTGTAAGAAGTGGATGTCAAAGAAGTTTTTGAATTAGATAATGAGGCTCCACTTTTTCATTCACTAACCAGTGGTGGAAGAGTCAACATGGTTCTGAATAAAGGTGATATGATCATAGTAATGAAGATGACATGATTAACACTGCAGAAAAAGTGCCTTTAGATGATATGGTGAAAATGATACGGTGAAATGTGTGATAGGCTTATTGGAGGACCGGAGCATTATGCATTCATAACAGACAAGAAATCATGTCACTTTATAAAATCAAGAAGAGATTTCTAAGACAAAAACTTGTTAATGAGACAAATCACTCTGGAGGAAACAGTTTAAAAAGTCATCCAGCAGAATGCCTCCTCATCCCTAGAGGGCCTACTTCCTGGTTTCTCCACTGCTTATGATATTTCTTCTTACCTAAGAAATAAAATACACAGTACAGTACCCATTTTAATGGAAACACAGCATCATAGGTGGAGATTGAAAATATGGTATCATGTCTTGTTGCTGTTGTTGAACAGCTGACACGGGTATTCTAGTGGTGCTACTGTGCTGCTTAGTTACCTGAGCACATTATGGTTTCGCTGTATGAATGATATGTCATATTTTTTACTGTTAAGTACTTGTGTACCAATAAGTGTAAGAAAGTGATTGCTTATTGGTAGCATATAAATTCAGAGTCAGGAATAATGGATGCCAAACAACCACAGATTTTCCACATGGATGGCTGAGATAGTAACACCCTTGCTTTCTGATGGTTGTATATGCACAAACCTTGTTTCATGCACAAAATTACTAAAAAATATATTGGCTGGGCACAAGTGGCTCATACATGTAATTCCAGCACTTTGTGAGGCTGAAGCAGATGGATCACTTGAGGTTAGGAGTTCAAGACCAGCCTGGCCAACATGGCAAAACTCTGTCTCTACTAAAAAATACAAAAATGAGCCAGACGTGGTGGTGCATGTCTGTAATCTCAGCTACTCTGGAGGCGGAGGCAAGAGAATAGCTTGAATCCGGGAGGCAGAGGTTGCAGTGAGCCGAGATTACCCCACTGCACTCCAGCCTGGGTGACAGAGTGAGACTCTGTCTCAAAAAAACTCCTTACACATGTCTAACTGGTAACATTTTTGTGACGGAACTGTGACCGAAAGCATCAGAAATATTATAAGTCCTATGGCAGACATATCTAAGTAAGACAACTAATTTTTCTCTTCATCATTTAAAAAATGGTAAAGGCAAGTATCAGTTTTCAAATTCAGTGTGACTATAAATAACTTCCTTTCACTCAAATATTATCCAACAAAACAGGGACAAAGTAAGAACAGGCACAGAATAATTTCTTTTCAGCTCTTTTTAAAGAGTATCACCACACATTTCCATGATTGGTTTCTAGATACAGTACTGACAACTGATTCAGTAATTTTCACCGCTAGAATCTTCAAAGCACTGCAATACTTGTACATATTTTGTTTTCAAGCACATATATGAAGGTCTGATGGTGATAAAAGGCTTGGGACCAAATATCACTAGAAAGCCTCACATTTTTTATTATTACTGCTTAATCCAAATGAATGTCATTTAATTTTAATAATGGTAAATGCAACTAAAGTAGTCTGACAGAAATCCCAGTCAATATAATTTCTTTAAGCCCAAGGCCAATCTTTCCTGAACACTAAAACTTTGTACTCATATAATTTTTCCTCCATACCTGAAGGAAAAGATCTGAAACCAACTCAAATTGTTAATTGAATTGGATTAACTTGGAGATAAACACCATTTAAACACTTTTAACTACTTTTCCAAATAACAAACCGATGTACTATTTTTGTTCAGAACTTACAAAATTAAATCTTTTATTTAAAATCAATCAAATTTTAAATGGACAGTGTGCTCTTTCAATTTTTAGAGCTTAACAAAGGTAGCTTAGTAATTTCAGAGGCAAATAATTTATGACTAAGTCCTCAAAAGCAAATGTAACAAAAACGAAAATAGACAATTAGGACCGAATTAAACTAAAGAGCTTTTGCTCAGCAAAAGAAACTGTAAAGGGAGTAAACAGGCAACTACAGAATGGGAGAAAGTATGTGCAAACTATGCATCTGACAAAAGACTAATATCCAGAGTCTATAAGAAACTTAAACAAATTAATTAAAAAAAAACTCATTAAAAAGTGGGAAAAGGAAATGAATAGACACTTTGCAAAAGAAGACATATGAGCATGCAACAAATATTAAAAAATGCTCAACATCACTAATCAGAGAAGTGGAAATCAAAACCACAGTGAGATAGCATCTCATGCCTGTCAGAATAGCTACTATTAAAAAAATAAAAAAATAACAGATGTTGGCAGGGATGCAGAGGAAAGCTAACACTTATACACTGTTGGTGGGAATGCAAATTAGTTCAGCCACTCTGGAAAGCAGTTTGAAGATTTCTTAAAAAATTAAAAACCAAATTACCATTGGATTCAGCAATCCCACTACTGGGTATATACCCAAAGGAAAAGAAATTGTTCTACCAAAAAGACAACTGTACTCATATGTGTATCACAGCACTATTCACAATAGCAAAGACATGAAATCAACCCGGTGCCTATCCACGATGGATTGGATAAAGAAAATGTGGTACATATACACCACGTAATATTACACAGCCATAAAAAGGAACAAAATCATATCCTTTGCGGGAACATGGATGCAGCTGGATGCCATTATCCTACAGGAATTAATGCAGAAACAGAAAACCATATAGCATGTGTTCTCACTTATAAATAGGAGCTAAAAATTGGGTATACATGGACATAAAGAAGGGTACAATAGACACTGGGGACTCCAAAAGGGGAGAGGGAGAGGGTGGGGCGAGGATTGAAAAAGTACCTATTGGGTACTATGTTCACTATTTGGATAACGGGTTCAATGGAAGCCCAAAACTCAATCTCAAGCGATATACCCACGTAACAAACCTGCACACGTACCTCCTGAATTTACAATAATAAAAAAGATAATAAGTAGGCTGTGAGCCTCATAACTAGGAGACTAGAGTTTCCATCCTCAAAACCTTGTCTGGATAGTCTCTGGCTCTGGTATTAACCCCTAGAATTGATCAGAAACAAACAGATCTAATGGCTCCAAATCATTTACTAATGATTCACATTTTAAACTTTTGTATCAAACTAAAACAGATATAGAAAACTATACAAATTATCATGAAATGAACACGCTTGTATAGCCACCATCCATGAACTAGAACATAGACAACACTCCAAATTCATCTCCTCAAGATCACTTCTCTCTCCTTTCCAGCTGTAAACACTGTCTAGAATTGTAACACTGCAGATTAATTTTCTTGTCTTTGAAGGTTTTATAAATGATGTCCTACAGTATATATTTCTTCGGGTCTCACGTATTTCCTTCAACATTGCGTTTGTGAGGTTTATCTATGGTATTATGTGTATTTGCAGTTTACATATACATCGTTTATATATACATTCTATGGTTGATGGGTGTTTAGGTTGTTTCCAATTACTGACCATTACAAATAATACTATGAACACTCTTGCGTACATGACACACATATTTCTATTGGGTATCTATTTAGAACCTGAATTACTCAATCTTGGATTATGCATACATTCGATTTTACAGATATAAATTGTTATAAATTGTTTTCCACACAGCATATGTCCTTGAAGTCTATCCAAATTGTTGTATCAATAGCTCATTCCCTTGTTTAAAGTAGTATTCCATGTGTATTCCAGCGGTGGTATGGATGTACCACAGTTTGTTTAACCATTCACCTGGCCATGTAGCTCTCCTGGACAAAAACATACCACCCCACAGATTGGGAGAATTAAAATTCATATTTATCATCAGGATTTCTTCTCTTGTGAGCTTTGTTTTCATATTCATTGCCCATTTTCTGCTGAGTAATTTGTCTTTTTATGTTTGATATGTACAAGATACACCTTCTGGACATAAAATGTTTAAGTATCATATACATCACAAATATTAGGACTTGGGTTTTTTGCATTTTCCCCAGAAATTCTGCTCTACCCCATGATTCTGAAGATAATCTAGACTTTTTTTCTTGTGGTTTTAAACTTTTGCTTTCCAAATGTACGTCTTTGATATATTTGAGATTTAAAAAAATCTGTTTGTGGTATACCTCACATAAAGTGCATCTACTCTAGGTGCACATTTCTATGAGTTTTGACAAATGTATACACTTGAGGAATTACCATCAAATCACATAATATTTTCATCATCCCCAAAGTTCCCTCATGTCTCTTCCCAGTAAATCCCCATGTTTATCCCCCGGGAAAAAACAAACAAACAAACAAAAAAAACCACCACTCTGATTTTTTTCCGAACATATACTAGTTTTATCCTTTTCTAAAATTTCTAATAATTGTAGTCATACAAAAAGCAATTTTTTGTGTAAGGCTTTTTTCCCCCAACTCAGCATAAGATTTCTGGGATTCATTCATGTTTTTATATATATCTATAGTTAATTCCTACATATGGCTGAGTAGGAGTCCATTCATTTTTCTCTATTCTTCCATTGGTGGCACTGGGTTGTTTCTAGTTTTTGGCTCTTATGGCTAAGCTGCTATGAATATTGATGTAAGAGCCTTTGTGTGGACATGTGTTTCCATGTCTCAAGTAAGTAGCTAAAAGTGGAAATGCTCAGCAGCATGGCAAATGTACATTTAGCTTTTGATGTGTTTGCATGGTTTTGCTTTCCCAACAGCAATGCACGAAAGTTGCAAGTTGCTCTAAATTTTTGCTAATACTTGATATTATAAACTTAAAAAAGTTAGCTTTTCTAATAGGTGAGTAATGGCATCTTGAGGCTTTAATTTTAATTTATTTGATGACTATGTTGATCAGCTTTTAATGCTTGAATTGGAAATTTGCATGCATATTTTGGTGAGTGTCTGTTCAAATATCTTCCTCATTTAAAAAAATTCTGTTATTTTTCTTATTTTTTATTGAGTTACAAGGGTTCTTTATATAATCTAGTTCTTTGTTAGATATGTGTGTTACAAATGTTTAGTACCATTCTGTGGCTTGCTTCCTCCTGCTTGATGGAATGTTTAAAAAACAGAAGTTTTAAAATACTAACAAAGTCCACTGCACTTTTATTTGGATGATTTGTGTTTTTTGTTTTCTATCTAAAAATAATCTATGTCAACCCAATCATCATAATGATTTTCAATATTTTATTCTAGAAGTTTTATAGTTTTAGCTTTCACATTTAGGTTGAAGATCCAAATTGAGTTAACTTTGCTATACAAATAAAGTGTGTTTCTCTCCTCTGGATTTAAATAGACATTTTTCTCTTTACCAGTGGTTTTCAGAAAATTGATTTTTTATTTTAAAATAAATTTATGCAGTAAATGTGAAATTTTGTTACATGTATATAATGTGTAGTGATCAGGTCAGGGTACGTAGGGTGTAATTTAAGGTGCAGCATTTTTGTGAAGTATTGTCACTGGATTAGTCTGTTCTCATACTGCTATGAAGAAATACCCAAGACTGGGTAATTTATATTTAAAAAAAGGGGCTTAATTGACTCACACTTCAGCATGGCCAGGAAGGCCTCCTGAAAGTTACAATCATGACAGAAGAGAAAGGAGAATCAGGTACCTTCTTCACAGGGCGGCAGGATGGAGTGAGTGTAAGCAGGGGAAATGCCAGACGCTTATAAAACCATCAGATCTCCTGAGACTCACTCACGATCATGAGAACAACCTGGGGGAAACCGCCTCCATGATCTGATTAATCCTCCACCTGGTCCCCCCTTGACACATGGGGATTAAAATTCAAGGTGAGATTTGGGGTGGGGACACAGCCAAACCATATCAGTCACCCTACACTGCTATCAAACATTGAATTTATTCCATCTTACCTTATGAATTTACTCTTTAACTTACTTTTCTTTATCCTCTCTTCTCCTGGCGCTCACCCTTACCTGTGTCTGTTATCTCTCTTTCCACTCTCTACCTCTATATGATCAAATTTAGCTCTCAGACGTGATATTTGTCTTATTGTGCCTGGGTTATTTCACTTAAGATAATGACCTCCAGTTCCATCCATGATGCTACAAAGGACAGGATTTCATCCTTTTTATGGTCAAATAGTATTCCATTGTGTATATGTATCACATTTTCTTTATCGATTTATCCATTTGTGGACATTTAGGTTGATTCTGTGTATCTTTGCTCTTATGAATAGTGCTGCAATCCCTTTGATATATTAATTTCTTTTCCTTTGGGTTAATACCCAGTAGTGGGATTGCTGGATCAAATGGTAATTCTATTTTTCATTTTTTGAGAAGCCTTCATAATGTTTTCCATAGTGGCTGTTTTAGTTTACATTCCCAGTAAAAATGTATAAGAGTTCCCCTTTTTCCACATTCTCTCCCATGTCTTTTTTTGACTTTTTAATAGTAACCATTATGAATGGGGTAAGATGATATCTCATGGTGGTTTTGATTTGCATTTCTATGATAATTAGTGATGTTGGGCATTTTTCATATACCTGTTGTCCCTTTCTATGTCTTCTGAGAAATATCTATTCATGTAATTTGCCCAGTTTTAATGGGATTACTTGTTTTTTTCCTGTTGAGTTCCTTGTATTTTCTGGACATTATTAGTCCAGTATCAGATGGATATTTTGCAAATATTTTATCCCATTCAACAGGTTGTCTCTACTCTGTTGATTATTTCATTTGCTGTGCAGAAGATTTTAGTTTAATTAGGTCCAATTTGTTTATTTTTGTTTTTGTTGCCTGTGTCTTTGAGGTCTTACCACCCAAAATCTTTGCCCAGACCTGTGTCCTGAAGTATTTCTTCAAAGTTTTCTTCTGGTAGTTTCATAGTTTTAAGGTTTACATTTAAGTATTTAATCTATTTTTATTTAATTTTTTATATGATGAGATATAGGGGACTAGTTTCATTTTTCTGCATATGGATAGCCAGTTTTCTCAGCGCCATTTATTAAAGAGACGTCATTTTCTTACTGAATGTTCTTGACATCTTTGTTGAAAATCAGTTGAGTGTAAGTACATGAATTTATTTCTGGATCCTGTTCTATTGGTCTATGTGTCTGTTTTTATGCCAGTACTATGCAGTTTCTGTTACTATAGCTTTGTAGTGTATTTTGAAGTCATAGTGTAATGTCTCCAGCTTTATTATTTTTCAACATTTTAATTCTGATGTGCCTTGTGTTTTTCTATGTGTTTAGTTTTCTTGGAGTTTGTTGAGCTTTTGATCTGTGAGTTTATATCTTACAAGACATTTTGAAAAAGTTTTGGCATTATTTGAATGTTTTTTCTGCACCCCCTTCTGAGTCCCTAGATCACTGTGACTCTGTTTATTATTTTCAGTCTTTTTTCCTCTCTGTGCTTTATCTCATATATATTTAATTGTTATGTTTGGAAGTTCACTGATCTTTTCTTCTGTAATGTCTAATTAGTGTTACTCCAATACAGTGAAATTTTCATTTCAGATACTATATTTTTCTGCACTGGAAGTTCCATTTGGTTCACATTTTATTGCTTCTTGGTGTATCTGATCACTTTTTGATTGGATTCCGGACATTGTAAGTGTTAGATTGCAGAGTGGATTTTATTTTCTTCTTCAAAGACGGTGGGACTTTGTTTTGACAGAGAAGCAAATTACTTGTCACTCTGTTCCATCTCTTTAAGTTTTGTTTTTAAGCTTTGCTAGAGGAGGTGCAGAGTAGCCTTTACTCCAGGGATGCCTCAGATCTACCACTAACGTATGATCCCTCTGGGGTCTCCATTGAATGACCTAGATAATCACTGAGGATTCTTTACTCCTGTGGGCCAGAACTTGAATGCCTGCCAGTCTTGTGTGAACTCTGAGCATAGTTCTGTTAAAACTTTCAGTTGTTCTTTGCTTATTCTAGCACTCAGTAAAGACCCAAGGAGATCCCGTGTCAGATTTCTGGAGTTCTTTCTCTATGCAGTTGCCTCATCTCTGATAGCTTGTCCTGCACATTTTAGCTACTTCGGCCTCCTTGAACTTTGATCTATAATTCTTCAACTTCTTTGCTCTGCTTGAGTCGCTCCTCCCTGCTCCAAGGTTTAGGCTTACCTCATTTCTTTCCTTATCTATGATGCCAAGTGTGTGGTCTCTTGTCTAGTGTCGAAGATTAGTTCTTTAATATATTGTGTCCAACTTCTAGTTGCTTGTGGTGGACAAGTAATTCCAGATTCTGTTACTTCTTCAAGGCCAGAGATTTATGTTTTCCAAGCTTTTTGAAATAAGTATAACTCAATTTTCTAAAAAAGATATTAAAAATTACATTGCAAAGAAAAATAACATGCACATGTATGCATGACATCTACACACCATGAAGAATATTCCAGAGCATAGGTTTGGCCTATGGGTGATATCTGTGCCCCTTCAGGCTTCAGACTCAGACCTATGCTCATAATTCCTGGAAATCCACAAATTCACCTCACGATTAATTGCATTTCCTTATTTGAAACTATCTATGTGTTGGAGGGAAAATTTGGCTACAATCAAGGAAAGGTGAGCAAGTTCAGTCTCATCTGATTACTGAGATTGTGTGCTCCTATTCTTTCCAAATTCTTCAGTGGTGCCAAGGTCACTATGGACACTAGAGGGCGCTCCTTCACTGAGAATGACATACTCTCCCTAACCAACTGCCTCAGTTTGCACCAGCTCTGAGATTGAATCTCGCTGGATCTTAGTTTCTTTGTTGCAGCCAGGGCTTGCCCTGCCATAGGGCCCCAGGTGGCCTGTTCCCCCATCTCTGCATTTTAAAGGCCAAATATCTTTCCACTCCTATTCCCACTCTCAGAATGATTCAGCCTGGCTTCCTAGGATACCTCCTAGCACCAGGGCTACTCTATTTTATTTCCTCTTTGCCAGTGGTCACGGAGGAAGGAGGTCTGGGTTACTGGTTATTCCTCTTTATGCTGAAACTTTCTCTAAGGCCCATTATACAGTTTTAAAATCACATAAATGGATTCCCCAACAATTCCATGTGGTACAAAGATTCTCTTGGAGGCATCCAGGAGCAGTGAGAAGGTACCCACTGGATCATCCTGGGGCAAGTCTCTACCTCCATCTGGATCTTGGACTCTTCACTTGTATATTGAGGCAGGTAGGCATGACAGTGTCTAGCAAGAGCACAGGGAGAGCAGGGGTGGTGATGGGGGCTGGAATTTTTTTTTTTTTTGAGGCAGGGTCTCACTCTGTCATCCAGGCTGAAGTGCAGTGGTGCTATCACTGTGGCCTCAACCTCCCAGGTTCAAGTGATCCTCCTACTTCAACTTCCCAAGTAGCTGGGACTACAGACATACGCCACCATGCCCAGCTATTTTTGTTTTTAATCTTTTGTAGAGACAGTGTCTCACTAAGTTGCCCAGGCTGGTCTCAAACTCCTGCATTCAAGTAATCCTCCCACACTGGTCTCCCAAAGTGTTAGGATTACAGGCGTGACCCACCGCACCTGGCCTTGGAATTTTTTGTATGCAAGGAGTTAGCCTAACTAGACCTCTCCTGTCTGGAAAGAGGATGTCTGGGAGAGGATAAGGAGAAAAAATTGAATCCATAAGTTCAGCATGAGCATGGATATGGTAACCAGGGTCTTGGCCACCTAATTACTGGCATATATTAGTGACTCTAAAAACATTTATGGAAACATGAAAGAATAAAGGAGTGGATAGATGTGAGAATAAGAAAACTAAGTAATATCCATTAAGGCTTGAAAGCAATGCTTTACATTAGAACAAATAATGGCCTTAACGAGGGGAGTGATTTGCCCAGAATTACAAGGCTAAAGGCAGAACCAGGACTTGAATTCCAGAATTCTGATTTCTAGTCTAGCGTTCTCCCGGCTCAAATATGCAGCACAAAGCCCTTGGCTATTCATGTCCCTGGGAGGTTGGTAGAAGGCAGGCATAACTGGTCACCTCATGATGAATCGCTGCTGGCGCTGGCTGGAAACCAGTACTTTTCCAGGGCTCCAGCATCCTAACTACTTGCGGAGGAATAGCTCTTTGCACTGCTTGCACCGTTCTACACGCTGGGGGTGCTGTTGTTTAACTAGTGGGCTCATTTGCTCAGTTATTTTCCATTTGTATCTTTGGGGGTGCCCAGATGTAGGCTGGGGGCTGTTCAGACATTTTCAGGTGTGACTAGACTTGGCTGCTAACTCCTCCTGGGCTTCTGCCCAAAATAACAGGCCACCACTCCCTCAGGTACCTTCTCAGATCACTAAAGCATGAACTCTTAAGCATCTGGGAATTGTGAACTCTGTTGAGAATCGGAAATGTGGCATTCAGGGGGTCTGCTGCTGCTAAACAGGTCATGGGCCATGGATTAAAAAACCTCTGCTTTTCTCAGACATGTTTTTATCCTGAGAAAATGTGAACATAGAAACCATGTTAGGAATAATTGGCACACACAGTGACTGCCTTTGGGGGAGCAACATTTCTGCTGGAGAACAGGGTGGGACTACAATGGGTGGAGGGTGGAAGGATAGAGGATTGCAAATGCCCCAAAGGAGGTCTTTTCCCAGAGGTCCCTTCCGTGTTTTGTAGAGAGTACCAGAGGCACACAACTCAGCAAGTCGTGACTGTGTCATTATGTTCTCGTCAGCACAGATGATTCACTCAATGTATAAGCAAGCACAGTTGCATTTTATACGACTTTCAAATCAGTTCATTTCCAACTCAGAAAAATCTTTCAGGAAGTCTCATCACCACCCCCACAGGGCAGCAACCAGTTCTAGGGGCTTCACCTGTTAAGATGATTTGGCTTGTTTGCAAGTCATTTTCAGAGAGCAAGAGAGACAATCTTCCCACTACTCTATAATTAAAGTGCTGAGGGCAGGCTGGGGGGAGACAGCATAAACAAAGAGCTCTCATTCTTATTCAGGAGAATCTGTAATTCAGACGGCCCTGGGGACTGCCTCAGATGTAATATTCTCTCCACAAAGGATGGAAATCTTTTGTCTTAGAACATCTCTTCACTGCAACTTTCCTTAAGGCTTCATTGGATAAGTGTATAAAAAATCCAAATCTCACCTGTTTTCTGCTTTACTTTATCCAACTCATTTGTATTTATATAATTAAGCATGCCATGCTTGGTCAGTGTGTGTAGGGGGTGTGTGTGTGTGTGTGTGTGTGTGTGTGTAAATCTTAAAGGACTCAGAAGTTGGAATGTTTGTGCCCTTAACACAGCTCCATGGACTCTATCTAATTATTTATCTTCTTGAGCCTTTGTCTTCCCTGTGATTTTCAGAAGTGCAACGTCTTCGTCACTTAAAAAAAAGCCTCATCGCTCTTTGAACCCCCACAATGCCTGAAGTAGGAAGGCAAACTCCTGGGCTTTTGGTAAATAACAATTTCATTCTGCAACAATTGAGTGGGAACATTCCAGTTTCCAGGGGGTTTCTACTTTCCTGGTCTATTAAATGGAACCAAGCCCAACTGCCTATCTTGTCATGGGAGCATGAGACTCCGCAGCAGTTAAAGCCTTCATTTTTAGTCTTAGTTAACCATCCATAAGCTTCTTATTCTGTTCCCTGCTCTTCTCCCAGTCCTTGCCTTGCATCACTGTTCTCTCTATATCTCAGACCTCTGCCAAACCTAAAGAAGATCCTGTCTGGGGCCTTGCTTTGTTCTTCCCCATGTTTCTAGCCCCCAACATAGGGCCTGGATCAAGCAAGAGGCTTGGGGCTGAATGAACTTAATTGACTTGTTTGGATTTCTTGCACAGGTGACTGGAATCAGATCATTTTCCTTCTAGGAGATTTGGTTGTCTCACTTGCACAAGAAGGGACTAACCTGGATGACTTCTGAAATCTTTTGTTTTTCGGAAGAGGAGTTCATAATTCTATGAATATTTGTATTTTTCTAAATTTATTTATTCACTTACCACTTTCCTTTTACTATTCTTTCTGGCACAGAGGAAGGGGAACAGCAAGAAACAACCCCCAAACAAATGAACCCAACCACTAGTTCCTCTCTACCTTCCTAAAAACCATATTATCTCTGTTGTACAATGGTTGATTTTTTCCCTATCTTATCAAAAGTTATCAATTCAGGTATTTTCAAGATGACTAATGGCCAAGTTTGTTGTTCATGCTGTATGCTCCTGCTGCTGGAACTGAGCACTTGAATGCTAATAATACTCTCCACATCACCAATCTCATTTTTTTCTGACGTATTGACTGACCCCTGGCAAGCCACTCTGAGTCCATATAACCCTACTGCAAATTAATCAAGGGTTCAGACACTGGGGTGTGTCTGAACAGAGTGGACTCCATTAGCTTAATACCAAGTATGGCAGGTTCTGAATCAGCTTTTCTTGCCTAAAGAGTGCAGGTAATTTCTACCCCAACATATATTGAGCCAGGGAAATCCACTAGCAGGACCCTCTGAGCTCACATGTCTCCAGTACCAGGTGTGGCCAGATGTTCTTATTTATTTATTTATTTATTTATTGTTTTTGAGATGGAGTCTCACTCTGTCACCCATGCTGGAGTGCAGTGGCATGATTTCGGCTCACTGCAACTTCTGTCTCCCAGGCTCAAGCGATTCTCCTTTCTTCCAAGTAGCTGAGAATACAGGTGCCCCCCACCATGCCTGGCTAATTTTTGTATTTTTAGTAGAGACGGGGTTTTGCCATGTTGGCCAGGCTCATCTCGAACTCCTGACCTCAAGTGATCCACCCGCCTTGTCCTCCCGCCTAAGTTCTGGGAGTGCAGGCGTGAGCCACTGTGCCCAGCCCAGATGCTCTTATAATGGCTTTTGAACAACCACTGCATGGCTGTGAAAAGCAATCCTGAAAGAGGAAACTCTAAGAGAGTTGTCACCTTGCCATTTGTAAACAGCCATGAAATATATTTATGAACAAATAATGCAAGTTTTTATCAAAAGAAAGGAGGAACAAACACTGCCTACTGGACCACAATATATGCAGCAATGTTGAAAGCATTACTGATTACAATTTGAAAGTATTTTACAGGAACCTAGTGTTCATGTGGGTGTGAGGTGACAGAAAAAGGGAAAATTGACACAACCAACTCAATCCCCACGAATTTATCCTCTAGACACATGCAAGGGGGCACACACAAAGACGTTCATTGAAGTGATGACTACTAGTGAAAAGCTGGAAGCAGTGTATATGTCTGTGTAGATATAAATGACGATCCATTCATAGTTGGGAATACCACATATCTGTTAACAAAAACAAGATATCTAGCATTTACTCTGCACCAGGTACTGTTCCAAGTGTTTTGTGTACATTAACTCATTTAATCCTTATAGCAAGTTGTGAGATTGGTACCCACTTCCCAGATGAGCCAACTGGGAGGAGAAAGGTTAAGCAATTGCCTAGAATCATGCAGCTAGTAAGTGGTAGAGCCAGGATTTGAATCCATGCAGTATGGCTCCAGTGACTGTCCACTAAGGTGCATGGTAAGGAGCACTGCCTGGGACAGCCTTCTCCTGGATGGCCAAAGGAAGACAGCAGAGGCTTTTTGGTAGGCGAAAGAAGCAAGTTACTTAATAGTGTGCGTAATAAGATATCAGCTGGTTAAGAAAAAGGGTTTGTATCACCCCCATGCATGGGCAGCCTCTGGAGAGACCCCAAATGGAATGCTAAACACTGTCCCTTCTGGGGAGGGGCAGCACGACAAGGGGATTGGGAGGAAGAAGGTTTCTATGTTTCGTGTTACACTCTCTTGACTGTTGAAATTGTACCCATGAGATTAAAAAAAATTACATTGCCGGGTGCAGTGGCTCACGCCAGTAATCCTAGCACTTTGGGAGGCTGAAGCAGGCAGATCACCTGAGGTCAGGAATTCAAGACCAGCCTGGCCAACATGGTGAAACTCTGTCTCTACTAAAAATAGAAAAATTAGCCAGGTATGGTGGTGCGGGCCTGTAACCTCAGCTACTCAAGAGGCTGAGGCAGGAGAATCACTTGAACCCAGGAGGCAGAGGTTGCAGTGAGCCAATATCGAGCTAATACACTCCACTGTGGGCAACAAGAGTGAGACTTCATCTCAAAAAAAAAAAAATAAATAAAAATAAATAAATTAAAAATTAATAAAAAGTAAAAATTAAGTTGAACATTAAAAATTCTTGGCCAGGCATCGTGACTCATGCCTGTAATCCCAGCAGTTTGGGAGGTTGAGGCAGGAGGTTTGCTTGAGCCCAGGAATTTGGCCTGGGCAACATAGCAAGACCTTGTCTCTTGGGAGAGAGATCCAAGAAGGCCGATTAACAACAGCTCAGTATTATAGCTCCCAGTGAAAGCGTGGAGAGCGAGTGGACGCCGCACTTTCAGACGAATTCTTGTTGCCCACAGACTGGGAGATTCCCGGCGGAGGAGCCACGTGGGTTGACAGCGCGACTTTTTTGGCCGGCGTGGCTATTTTGCTGGCGCCCTGGCACGGCGCTTCTCGGCGCGGAGTATACGGGACGGGGTGCCCTTTGAGTCCGGCTTGGCTGGTCCCATCCCCACAAGGAGAACAGCAATTGGAAGTGCTGAGGACTGAGAGTTTCACAGTAAGCACAGCTGAACCAGGAAGGTCCAGCTGTGCGGGGAAGGGGCATCCGCCTAAGGAAAACTAAGAAACAGAAAA
>CAUYLG010001846.1:0-24830 GCA_963573385.1 Cacajao melanocephalus | reverse complement strand
AGAGAAGAATCAAATAGATGCAATAAAAAATGATAAAGGGGATATCACCACAGATTCCACAGAAATACAAACTACCATCAGAGATTACTACAAACAACTCTATGCACATAAACCAGTAAATCTAGAAGAAATTAATAAATTCCTGGACACTTACACCCTCCCAAGACTAAACCAGGAAGAAGTTGAATCCCTGAATAGACCAATAACAGGGTCTGAAGTTGAGGCAGCAATTAATAGACTAGCAACCAAAAAAAGTCCAGGTCCAGACAGGTTCACAGCTGAATTCCACCAGATGTACAAACAGGAGCTGGTGCCATTCCTTCTGAAACTACTCCAAAAAATACAAAAAGAGAGAATCCTCATTCATTTTATGAGACCAACATCATCCTGATACCAAAACCTGGCAGAGACAGAATTGAAAAAGAACATTTCAGGCCAATATCTACGATGAACATCAACGCAAAAATCTTCAATAAAATACTGGAAAACTGACTGCAACAGAACATCAAAAAGCTTATCCATCATGATCAAGTAGGCTTCATCCTGGGGATGCAAGAGTGGTTCAATATACACAAATCTATAAACGTAATCCATCATATAAACAGAACCAAAGACAAAAACCACATGATTATCTCAATAGATGCAGAGAAGGCCTTAAACAAAATTCAACAGCTCTTTGTGCTAAAAACTCTCAATAAACCAGGTATTGATGGAATGCATCTCAAAATAATAAAAGCTATTTATGACAAGCCCACAGCCAATATCATACTGAATAGGCAAAAACTGGAAGCATTCCCTCTGAAAACTGGCACTAGACAAGGATGCCCTCTCTCACCATTCCTATTCAACATAGTATTGGAAGTTCTAGCCAGAGCAATCAGGCAAGAAAAAGAAATAAAAGGTATTCAATTAGGAAAAGAAGAAGTCAAATTGTCTCTATTTGCAGATCACATGATTGTATATTTAGAAGACCCCATCGTCTCAGCCCAAAATCTCCTTAAAATGATAAGCAACTACAACAAAGTCTCAGGATACAAAATCACTGTGCAGAAACCACAAGTATTCCTATACACCAATAACAGACTAACAGAGAGCCAAATCAAGAGCAAACTCCCATTCACAATTGCTACAAAGAGAATAAAACACCTAGGAATACAACTAACAAAGGATGTGAAGGACCACTTCAGGGAGAACTACAAACTACTGCTCAAGGAAGTCAGAGAGGATACAAACAGATGGAAAAACATTCCATGCTGATGGTTAGGAAGAATCAATATTGTGAAAATGGCCATAATGCCCAAAGTTATTTATAGATTCAATGCTATCCCCATCAAGCTACCATTGACCTTCTTCACATAACTGGAAAAAACCACCTTAAACTTCATATGGAACCAACAAAGGGCACACACAGCCAAGACAATCCTAAGCAAAATGAACAAAGCTGGAGGCATCGTGCGACCTGACTTCAAACTATACTACAAGGCTACAGTAATCAAAACAGCATAATACTGGTACCAAAACAGAGATATAGACCAATGGAATAGAACAGAGGCCTTGGAGGCAATGCCACACATCTACAACCATCTGATCTTCCACAAATCTGACAAAAGCAACGGGGAAAGGATTCCCTGTTTAATAAACGGTGTTGGGAAAACTGGCTAGCCATGTGCAGAAAGCTGAAACTGGACCCCTTCTTTACACTTTATACAAAAATTAACTCCAGATGGATTAAAGATTTAAATATAAGACCTAACACCATAAATACCCTAGAAGAAAACCTAGGCAATACCATTTAGGACATGGGCATAGGCAAGGACTTCATGACTAAAACACCAAAAGCAATGACAACAAAAGCCAAAATAGACAAATGGGATCTAATTAAACTTAAGAGCTTCTGCACAGCAAAAGAAACTATCATTGGAGCGAACCAGCAACCAACAGAATGGGAAAAAAATTTTTGCAAGATACCCATCTGACAAAGGGCTAATATCCAGAATCTACAAAGAACTAAAACAGATTTACAAGTAAAAAAATAACTCCATCAAAAAGTGGGCAAAGGATATGAACAGACACTTTTCAAAAGAAGACATTTACGTGGCCAACAAACATATGAAAAAATGCTCTTCATCACTGGTCATTAGAGAAATGCAAATCAAAACCACATTGAGATACCATTTCAAGCCAGTTAGAATGGCAATCATTAAAAAATCTGGAAACAACTGATGCTGGAGAGAATATGGAGTAATAGGAATGCTTTTATACTGTTGCTGGGAGTGTAAATTAGTTCAATCATTGTGGAAGACAGTGTGAGGATTCCTCAAGGATCTAGAAATAGAAATACCATTTGAACCAGCAATCCCATTACTATATATATACCCAAAGGATTATAAATCATTCTATTTTAAAGACACATGCACATGTATGGTCATTGCAGCACTGTATAACAGCAAAACCTGGACCCAACCCAAATCCCCATCAATGATAGACTGGATAAAGAAAATGTGGCACATATACACCACGGAATACTATGCAGCCATACAAAGGATGAGTTCATGTCCTTTGCAGGGACATGGGTGAAACTGGAAACCATCATTCTCAGTAAACTAACACAAGAACAGAAAACCAAACACGGCATGTTCTCACTCATAAGTGGGTGTTGAACAATGAGAACACATGGACACAGGAAGGGGAACATCACACACTGGAGTCTGTTGGGGGGTGGGGGGCTAGGGGAGGGATAGCACGGGGTGGAGAGATTGGGGAGGGATAACATTAGGAGAAATAGCTAATGTAGGTGATGGGGGGATGGAGGCAGCAAACCACCATGGCATGTGTATACTTATGTAACAATCCTGCAAGATCTGCACATGTACCCCAGAACTTAAAGTATTATATACATAAAAGTTTACTCCAAGTAAAAGATATGAAAGTAAAAATTTATGCAAAGCAGAAGAAATTAGATTGACACTTGTGAAATGTGTATGTCAGAAAATAACAGGAAGTAAATAAGATAAATAGAAAGAAGATAGGCTATGGGGCTTCGGAATCTTAGCAAGTTAAAATATCATCCCACTATCACACAACCAGACAGGGCTCAAACCGGGACACAGCCCACACAGAACTGTTGCATTATTTGTTCACAAAGCCCCACCTCAAATATATTTTTCAGAGTTTGCATGGTAGAAAAGAATTATTTCCAAAGCAAATAGCTATTTTGATGGGCAAATCATGCTATCATCATGCAAACATGTCTTCAACTTTATTCCTATATTACAGACCTTCTCCAGTCAGATCGTCCTCCAGGAGGTGCCCATTTGGCAAAACTCATCCTTTGTCACCTCTTTGTCTTTGCCGGCTGCTGCTCCACCTAGAGACAGCACACTCCTTCCTGATGGCTTTGGAAGGAATTCTATTGCTCTTAGATCACAAACTCTCAGAACATTCTGCTCTTCATCCCAGTCCTCTAAACTCACACTGATATCTCCTTTCTCTGAATGTTTTTAGGATTTACAATTTATACCACATGATTGAGTCCTTAATTATAACCTATCTTGTATTGTTCTCTAATCTTTATGTCATCAAGTGTCTTAGTAAAAACAGCATACGTATGAACAGGAATCACATCATATTTTTTTCTCTGTTCTGAATAGCTCTAGATGTATATTATCTTTATTATTCTCTTTCCTTTTCTTCAATACAATGTTATTCATATAGTCCCAGGGATCAGCGATACTAATGGCTAACATGGCCAGTATCTTCAATATCCTCTCCTGGGAGAGCTGAATAGAACATGAAACTAGGAACATTTTGCAAATTTCCAAGTCACTTAACCTTTTAAAGATGATCTCACTGAACATTAGCAAATAATACAGAGAGCTGAAATAATGAAGATAGGTTTTTCCTCTGCTTTTTTTTTCTGTTTGAAAAACAGAGAAATAAGTTACGGGTTCTAAATTCTGAAATGTTCAATTCACCCACCTTACAAAAATAAGCATATTAAAATGCATTGTTTATTTAAAACTTTCTCCTAGCAGCACCCAAAATTTAAAATCCAGATGAGTACAAGTTTCTCTATGATTAATTCAAGAACCAGAACTAATCCAAGGTCAGCAAAGATCAGACTGATATGCAAAACAGTGCCCCCTAGTAGTTTATAGCACTCCTTCAAGGAGTGAAATAGTCCCAGAGTTAACTCAATCAGCAATGGATTAATTTGATAGTTGGGTAGTTAGAATTTAAAATATTTCATTTGGAAAAGTATTGGCTGAAGTGTTAATTCTTGCCATTCTTGCAAAATGATGTGGGATATAGCTTTCTATTTTCCTTTGTAATAATTTTTGCATGTATACTTGCATGAGGTAAGATGATTTAAGAGGGTAATTTTATAATGTTATCAGGTGCTTCCTTAAAACTCTTCCATTGAAGATTGATAGTATATTCTCAGGGTGCCACAATTCCCCTCTTCATTCCCAGATGACAATTTGTCATGTCAGGAGGTACAGAGATATTTTGATATATACACACATTTCTCTTTATCATCTCTCACAGTCTCTAGTAACAATTCAACAGGTCAGTAAGTGTGTGGGGGGCTCTGAAAAGCCCTTTTACTAGGAATTATGAACTAAAAAGCCTAGACCTGGAATTAGCCTAGCCATGAGTGACTCCCTTCTGGTTTGGTTGGATGTGTGGGTCCTAGTGTAGAAGCTCCATCCAAAACAATGGCCTCCTATAAACCATATTTGACACTGATCAGAACACCTCATTAAACAGGTAAATCATTAATTCTGCAGTCCCTGAGCCTGATTTTCAGGGTCAAGGAGCAGATATGTGGAGGTCTTGAAGGAAAGAATGCAATATAGCAAAAGAAAAAAAAAGGCCATGATTCCTTTCTTCAAAGGAGCTTACACTGTGCACAAGAAAAACATTCAATTATCCTTTCAGAGTAAAGTAAGAATTTATATAAAATAAAGTACTCTTGTGCTTACACAGAGTATGGAATAGTTTATAATTTAACATATATGAAAAAGTCTATTTCTTACTATCAGCTTTCTCTTAAAATTCCACATTCCATAGGATGTAAGCTCACTTCTTAATTTGAAACATATTATACTATTAATTTATTAAAGGTCAACTTTAGTCATTAATGTAAAGAGTTCTAAAAATCAGTTCATTCTCCAATGAATCCCATGAGGTGACAAACTTCACTCATGAACATAGAGCCTCTCATCCATTTAGCATCCTAGGCTTTAGTAGGAACAGCCTAGAATCACGAGGCATTGAGGAAAGTCTCAATTGTCAAAGACAAAGACAAAAATAAACAAGTGGGGAAAACTGCAAAAAAAAAAAAAAAAAAAGACTGGCCTGAAAGAAACTTAAAAAGAAAACTATCACTAAAAATCCCCAGAGAAGGGCTTCTGAATCTCACCAGGATAGAGTAAAAGCAACTGAATGTATCCATCTTCCTGCCTTAAACACCTAGGAAACTGGATATGAAAAAATGTTTTTCAGATAATGAACAATAGACAGGGCAGGGCTGAGGTCTCTGAGAGAAGGGAAACCAGCCAGATGAGCCCTACAGTTGGCCCAGATGGAGGCAGTCTCTAGGTTGTAAGGCACGGAGAGGGGTCTAAAGAGAGCACAGAGTTGAGGAGACAGATGAACTATGGGGAGGCCTGAGTGGTTAGAATTTGCAGGACCAAGTGCAAGGGAGGAGGAGCGGTTGGGGTGGGGAGCGCACTTGAGCCTGGAGACCTGAGGCTGAGGACTGATTGGAACATGTGTGCAAGGCAGGAAACAACTATCAGAAAAGAACAGAACAATTCCACTAACCTTTGGGAGCAGAAAATAGTAGCAAAGTGTTATGAGAGATGTTCAGGGAACTGCCGCTTTTCCTAAGAGGCTTTGCGGAAGTATTTGTCTCTTGAAGCTACGTGCTTAAATAGCCCTAATCAAAGCAGTGTTTAAAAACCACTTATTATAGCAGCACTATTCACAACAGCCAACAGGTGGAAACAACCCAAACATCCACCAACAGATGAATGGATAAACAAACTGGTATAGCCATACAGTGGAATATTATTCTGCTATGAAAAGGAAGAAAGTCCTAATACATGCTAAAACGTGGATGAAGCTGCATTATACCGAGTGAAAGAAACTAGACACAAAAGGACACATAGTATATGATTCCACTTATATGAAATAGCCAGAATAGATAAATCCATCAAGGCAAACTGCAGTGATGATTGGAGGAGTAGGCAGAAACTGCTTAATTATGGCTGGTGTTCCATTATTGGAATGCTAAGTTTGTGGGAGTTATTTACATCCTATTGCTCAAGGTCATTGCCAAGGTCATATTTTTCAAAAAAAAAATTTAACTTCCGGCATAAATGGATTAATGGGTAAGGGATTTTATTTTGGAGTGATGAAAGTTTTAGAGCCAGATAGAGCTGATGGTTGCACAACATTATAATTGTACTAAACGCCACTGAATTGTTCACTTTAATTCATGTTATGTTATGTGAATTTCCCCTCAATAAATTATTTCTAAAAAACATTTATTAGACAAAAATAACAGATGCTATATTATGGGGGGGGGAATGGGGGCGTCCTGAAGACCCTCCCAGTTTCCCCATCCGAAGTCCTTGACCTCTCTTACCCCAAGACTAGGGAAAGGGACCCAGAGGCGCGGTGAGCTTACCATTTGAAGAAATACCGTGGACCCAAAGAGTTTTGCAGAAAAAGTGATTTGTTAGGCAGAAGCAAGGAGAGAGAGAGAGCTCTCAGCTGTTGTGAGAGGGGAATCCCGAGGAGATATCTGTATAGGTGAGAAGCAGCGGAGTTTTCAGTTTCAAAGAACTGCTCTGATTGGACAAGATGAATGAGGCGGGAACAACCCGGAGTTATTCCCTCCTTCATCTTCAATCACTCCAGAGGAAGTTTGAAAGAACTCCTCTCATTGGATTTATTCCAGGGTTATTCCCGCCTTCATCTTCTTGTCCAATGAGAGGAGTTCTTTCAAACTTCCTCTGGAGTGATTAATCTTTGACTCTGATACCAGATTGGCTGCTTGGTCCGCAACAGAGCCCCCTCCTCCCAGAGCTTTCCACAGGCCTTTTGAACAAAGCCCACCTGGATTCCTCTAACTAGCCCGCTGGCGGGAAACCTAGACAAAGAACTTTACGTTCCCAAAGGGAACATGGATGGAGGCGTGGCGCTGGAAAACTCTTGCCTTTGAAACCACGCCTCTGGTGGACCCGGTAAGAGAAGTTTTTTTCCTTAACACAGTCCCTCAATATGTAGTCAAGTTTTGAATGTGGATTGCCAATTTGTTGAGCTCTAGTTAAGCTTTGTAGTAACTAACACAATTTATTTTCTCCAGAAAGCTTCATGGAAAGACTTCCAAAAGATTAGATCCTCAGTAAATGGCAGTTCTCGCCGAAATATTAACATAACAAAGTTGCTAATTTGTTTGTAATTTACCGGAGAAGTAAACAGTGCCAAGAGAGTAGGGGGTAGTTGTTGATGCTAAAATCTCTACCACATTTGTACAGGGAAGCTTTGAAGCACCTTCGTTGTTTAGCAAAATACAGATTGCTTTTTGATTCAACACTGCTGCCACAAGTGGAAAATTTCTCCTAATTTAAACTCAGCTGAAGAAGAGAATTAGATCTAAGTGTGTAATGAATGAGAGCTATTTAGAAACATGAATATAAATGTCCCATGGTTTATGGTCATTCCTTCCATTCAACAGCTTATTTGTTTGTCTTCTCCAACTTGTGTTTGTATACTCATAGCTAAGATTTTATCTGTATCTATGTTCCACATATTGCAATGCCATTTGACACAGGAAAAGCTGAAAGATATAATGACTTTGGGTTTAGATTTTTTATTTGAAGGAAAATTAAAGTCATATAGAAACATCATAAGCATGTTTTTGTGGGGTTTTGTTTTGGTTTTGCAACCTACCATTTTTCTTTGTTTTTAACAAGAAAAAAATTAACAAGGTTTTTTTTTTTTCCTTTTGTGTTTCAAACTAGATCTGAACATAAAGGAAACAAGTTGTTTAAGGTAAAAGATCAGGACAGAACTTTATTTTTCCTGATGCAACTTTTCTATGACTATTAAAAGAAACAAACAGGCACACCTTGTTTCATTGTGCTCACTTTATTGCACTTCATAAATGCTGCTTTTGTGTGTGTGTGTATGTGTGTGTAATGAAGTCTCTCTGTGTTACACAGGCTGGAGTGGAGTGCCGTGGCACAATCTTGGCTCACTGAAACCCCTGCCCCCCAAGGTTCAAACAATTCTCCTGCCTCAGCCTCCCAAGTAATCGGGATTACAGGCACCTGCCACCACGCCCGGCTAATTTTTATATTTTTTGTAGAGACGGGGTTTCACCATGTTGGCCAAGTTGGTCTCAAACTCCTGACCTCAAGTGATCTGCCTGCCTCAGCTCCCAAAGTGCTGGGATTACAGGCAAGAGCCACTGCACCTGGACACAAATGCTTTTTTTTTTTTTAAACAAATTGGAGGTTTGTGGCAACCCTGCATCTAGCAAGTCTATTTATGTCAATTTTCCAACTGCACATGCTTATTTTGTGTCTCCTATCACATTTTGGCAGTTCTGGTAATGTCTCAAACTTTTTCATTGCTAAGGTGATCTGTGATGGGTGATTTTTTGATGTTACTATTGTCATTGTTTGGGAAGCCGCCACAGACTGCGCCAAGACAGCAAACGTAAGCAATAAATTGCATGGCTCTGACTCTCCACCGAATGACCATTCCCCCACCTCTGTCCTTTTCCTCAGTCCTCCCTATTCCCTAAGACACAGCGATGCTAAGTTAGGCCAGTTAGTAACCCTACAATGGCATCTAAGTGTTCAAGTAAAATGAGGATTCACATGTCTCTCATTTTAAATCAAAAGCTAGAAGTGATTAAGCTTAATGAGGAAGACATGTCAAAAACCAACAAAGGCCAAAAGCTAGGTTTCTTGAGCCAGAACAGTTAGCCCAATTATGCATACAAAAGAAAAGTTCTTGAAGGAAATTGACAACTACTCTGGGAAACACCTGAATAGCGAAAAAGTAAAATAGCTTTGTTACTGAGAAGTTTGAGTGGTCAGGATAGAAAATCAAACTAGACATGACATTTCCTTAAGCCAAACTCTTAATTCAGAGCAAGACTCTAATTCTCTTCAATTCTATGAAGGTTGAGAGAGGTGAGGAAGCTGCAGAAGAAGAGTTGGAAGCTAGCAGAAGTTGATTCATGAGGTTTAAGAAGCAGTCTCTGTAACATAAAAGTGCAAGATTAAGCAGCAAGTGCTGATATGAAGCTGCGGCAAGTTATTCAGAAGATCTAACATCATTAATGAAGGTAGCTACACTAAGCCACAGATTTTCAAAGGGGATGAAACAATCTTCTATTGGAAGATGTCACCTAGAACTTTCATAGCTAGAGAGGAGAAGTTGATGCCTGGCTTCAAAGATTCAAAAGACAAGCTGATTCTCTTTTTAGGAGCTAATGCAGCTGATTATTCTCAGTTGAAGCTAATGCTCAGAGACCATTCTGACAAATCCTAGGGTCTTTAAGAATTATGCTAAACCACTCTGTCTGCGCTCTAGGAATGGAACAACAAAGCCTGGATGACAGTGTATCTGTTTATAGCATGATTTACTGAATATTTTAAATACATTGTTGATGTGTACAGCTTAGGAAAAAAGATTCCTTTCAAAATATTACTGCTTACTGACAATGTGTCTGCTCACCCAAGAGCTCTGATGGGAGATGTGCAAAGAAGATGAATGTTATTTTCGTGCCTCATAACCCAACAAACGTTCTGCAGCCCATGGATTAATTATTTCAACTGTCAAGTCTTGTTATTTAAGAAATGCATTTTATAAGGCTATGCCTGTCATAGATAGTGATTCCTCTGATGGATCTGGGCAAAGTGAAAACTTGCTGAAAAGAAGTCACCATTCTACATGCCATTATGAATGTGATTCATGAGAGAAGGTCAACATATCAATATTAACAGGAGTTGGGAAGAAGCTGATTCCAACCCTCATGCATAACTTCAAGGGTTCAAAAGGAACTATAGATGTAGTGGAAATAGAACAAGAACTAGAATTAGAAGTGGAGCCTGAACATACGAATGAGTTGCTGCAATCTTATGATAAAATGTTAACAGGTTGAACATGGTGGCTCATGCCTGTAATCCCAACACTTTGGGAGGCCAGATTGGGAGGATGACTTGAGGAGTTTTTAGCAAAAAAACTGAAGTTTGGGACCAGGGTGGGAAACACGGTGAAACCTCATCCTAAAAAAATACAAAAAAATTAGCTGGGACTGAGCACAGTGGTTCACACCTGTTCTCAGCACTTCGGGAGGCCAAGGCAGGCAGATCACTTGAGACCAGGAGTTCAAGGCCAGCCTGGCCAACTGTTGAGATTCAGTTGGGGTGGCTGGCAAAATATTAGGGAAAATATTAGGGAAAGTTATAGATTATAATCTCAAACCTTTTGGAAGGCCAAAAGGTTTTATTGGGACAGGCCAAAGGCAGCCAGTTCATTCCTAGGGAAGAGATAGGGATGATAAAAGGTTTCCCAGTTTAAGTCTGTTTATCCCACATCCCTTTGTCTCTACTCTGTTTACTCATGTAAACTTTGTGCTGGATGGTCCTCTCAGGGGGAGATCAAAGGGGAATTACCCGTTAATAGTGTTTACTCTGGGCCTAGAACCAAAAGCTTTTATCATTTGTAAAGCCACTCTTTTAACCATGTTAATTATCCACAAGTGTGTTGACTTAGAACCTGTGTTGTAAAATCTTGGCTAAATAAATGTGTGGATGGACAGAGGGTCTTGGTCAATTGTCTGCATTTCACCCTCTGAAAGCAGCCAACAACCATCCCTAGCTTACTTGAATCACTGAACTAGGTGTGAGAGTGCATTCATTTGTCTGTCATTGAGTCAAGGTCTGCAGGCCAGACCTCCACAGGTGGTGATCAACATCTTAGCCAACATGGCAAAACCCCATCTCTACTGAAAATACAAAAATTAGCTGGTATGGTAGCATGTACCTGTAGTACCAGCTACTTGGGAGGCAGAGGTTACAGTGAGCTGAGGTCAGGCCACTGCACGCCAGCCTGGGTGACAGAGCAGGACCCTGTCATTAAAAAAAAAAAATCAACAGATGAGGAGTTGCTTTTTATAGATGAGCAAAGAAAGTGGTTTCTTGAGATGAAATCTACTCCTGGTGAAGATACTGTGAACATTGTTGACAACAAAGGATTTAGGATGTCACATAAACGTATTTGTTAATAATGGCAGTGTTTGAGAGATTGACTCCACTTTTGGAAGATGTTCTGCTGTATGTAGAATGCTATCAACAGTATCACATGCTACAGAGAAACTTTCCTGAAAGGAAGACAATTGATGCAACAAATTTCATTGTTATATTATTTTAAGAAATGGCCACAGTCACTCCATCCTTCAGCAGTCACCACCCTGATCAATCAACAGCTATCAAAATCAAGGCAAAATCCTCTACTTGCAGAGAGATAACAACTTGCTGAAGGTTGAGTTAGTAATTTTTAGCAATAAAGTATTTTTTAAGTATGCACTTTTTAACATAATGTTATTTCACACTTAATGGAATACAGCATAGCATAAACATAACTTTTATATGCACTGAGAAACCAAAAAATTCATGTGACTCACTTTATTACGATATTCACTTTATGGAGGTGGTCTGGAACTGAACCTGTATTATCTCTGAGAGTTTACATGATCACCACAGAGAGTTTAAAAACACTGGAAGGTACAAGGAGAAAAATAATATCACAGTAAACATTCCCACCCAGAGATAACAAAGTTTTTTTTTCCTTTCAGTCTTTCATTTTTCTACTCTTACAGTCTCAGGCTATAGTATGATATCGTCACCTGATTTTTAAGTTTTTATTATATCATGAGAATTTTCCTTGTCATTAAGTATTTTTTCAAAACATCATTTCTCTTGTGAAGATGCACCTTAGTCCATTTACTATTAATAAAATATTAATAATAAGGTTTCTACCCCAAACCTAGCCCCACTCCAAGCACTTCCCATAATTGTACCATGGTTGTAAAACAAATGGTTGATGCAAAAGGTAATATCTGCCTTAAGGTTTAAGTAAGTAATATACAATTATTGCCATATATCTCTTAGTTTTACAAATAAAAATTAAGGGTATATCTAGAAAATTAAAGAAGCTGGAAGAGAATTGGAAGTAATGCTTTACTTTCCCAAGTGTTTTTTTACTTTTTATATTATACCTGTCATGTCTATGTCAGTTTCCATGCTTCCACAAGCACACGTGTCATAGAAACGGCATATATATAGAAACTGACATGGACATGACAAGTATAATATGAAAAGCAAAAAAATACTTGGGACAGGAAGGCATTATTTCTAATTCACTTAGAAAGGAAAGCATTATTTCTAATTCCCTTAATTTTCTCTTAGAAAAGTGCTTCTTCTCTCTCAAGTCCTTTTTCAACTTGAGTTTGTGACTTGCTTCAGAGTAGGCAAGGCCATAGCCTCTAGGACATAAAGAGATCATTCTAGACACAGACATACTTTGGCCTTGACTTTTTCTTAGTCAAGGAGGCAATTTGCCAACAAAATAAACTAGTTCATTCATTCTCAGCTAACTTCAAGTAAATGGTTTTCTTTAAAATTTGATCCAATCTACCTCAGACCAGACATAAAAATTAAAAAAAAAAATAAAATCTCAGTCAGATGCCACCTTGAGCTGTTGCTTTTTGTTTATTTCAAGCAAAAAAAGGTGAAATGCACATTGCACGTTTTGTAAAATCCCAGGAGATGAGAATTAGAGAAAAGCATCTTTTTTTTTTAGAACTTTATTTTTGTTTTAATTTTTTTTGTTGTTTTACTTTAGGTTCTGGGGTACATGTGCAGGTCATGCAGGGTTGTTGCATAGGTGCATACATAACCAGGTGGTTTGCTGCCTCTCTTCCCCCTTTGACTATATCCGGCATTTCTCCCCATGTTATCCCTCTCCACCCCCTGCTGTCCCTCCCCTAGCCTCCCCCAACTGTCCCCAGTGTGTGATCCTCCTCTCCCTGAGTCCACATGTTCTCAATGTTCAACACCTGTCTGTGAGTGAAAACATGCAGTGTTTGGTTTTCTGTTCTTGTGTCAGTTTGCTGAGAATGATGGTTTCCAGATTCATCCAAGTCCGTACAAAGGACACAAACTCATCGTTTTTTATAGCTGTGTAGTAGTCCATGGTGTGTATGTGCCACATTTTCTTTGTCCAGTCTATCATTGATGGGCATTTGGGTTGGTTCCAGGTCTTTGCTATTGTACACAGTGCTGCAATGAACATACGTGTGCATGTGTCTTCATAGTAGAACAATTTATAGTTCTCTGAGTATATACCCAGTAATGGGATTGCTGGGTCAAATGGAATTTCTATTTCTAGATCCTTGAGAAATTACCACACTGTCTTCCACAATGGTTAAACTAATTTATACTCCCACCAACTGTGTAAGTGTGTTCCTATTTCTCCACATTCTCTCCAGCATCTGTTGTCTCTTGATTTTTTTAATGATTGACATTTTAACTGGTGTGAGATGGTATCTCAATGTGGTTTTGATTTGCATTTCTCTAATGACCATTGATGATGAGCATTTTTTCATATGTTTGTTGGCCTCATATATGTCTTCTTTTGAAAAATGTCTGTTTGTATCCTTTGCCCACTTTTGAATGGGGTTGTTTGTTTTTTTCTTGTAAATTTGTTTTAGTTCTTTGTAGATTCTGGATATTAGCCCTTTGTCAGATGGTAGACTGCAAAAATTTTTGCCCATTCTGTTGGTTGCCAGTTCACTCTAATGATGGTTTCTTTTGCTGTACAGAAGCTCTGAATTTTAATTAGATCCCATTTCTCTATCTTGGCTTTTGTTGCCGTTGCTTTTGGTGTTTTAGTCATGAAGTCCTTGCCTATGCCTGTGTCCTGGATAGTTTTGCCTACGTTTTCTTCTAGTGTTTTTATGGTGTTAGGTTTTATGTTTAAATCTTTAATCCATCTGGAGTTAATTTTAGTGTGAGGTGACAGGAAGGGGTCCAGTTTCTGCTTTCTGCACATTGCTAGCCAGTTTTCTCAACACCATTTATTAAACATGGAATTCTTTCCCCATTGCTTGTTTTCGTCAGTATTTTATTAAGAAGGAAAAATATATAAGGGCATTGAAATAGTTAAGATGCTTTTCGACAAAAACAAGCAATGGAGAAAAGCATCTTAACTATTTCAATGCCCTTAAATATTTTTCCTTCCTAATAAAATACTTTGCACTAACTAAATATTTATTGATAAATGAATAAATGAAGGAAGAAATAAATCTCAGCGTTGAATGATGTGGAGAAATCAGAACCCAGGGAGCAAGCTGACTCATAAGCTTTCAGCTATTCAGGAGACTGAGGCAGGAGAATCACTTGAACCGGGGAGGCAGAGTTTGTGGTGAGCCGAGATCATGCCATTACACTCCAAACCTGGGCAACAAGACTGAAACTCCATCTCAACATATATATATATATATATGTGAAAAATAACTTTATTTAGAAAACAAGAAAACTTGTAGTATAGTTACAATGTCTATTGTATCACAATCAGTGAGCCCATCAATAGTTTTGCTTTTTTAAAAAAAGAAAACTAGACACTTTTTATTTTATTTTTCAGATAATCTCTTTTCATTCTTTTATTCTATTTCAAAGGTCATTTGACTGCATTTTAAATATATATTAAGAATAGATAAGTCTGAAATTGACAAGATGCAGTAGTTTGAGTATCTTAAATATGCATTTTTGAATCTCCTCATAATCATTTTTACATCTGCCAAAGCAAGTTTGAAATTTTTTTTGTAGCAAAATATTCTATATTCTTTTTTAAATTTATTTTTCATTGTACTTTAGGTTCTGGGGTACATGCGCAGATCATGTAGGATTGTTGTATAGGTACATACATGGCAAGGTTTGCTGCCTTTTTCCCCCCATCACCTATATCTGGCATTTCTCCCCAAGATATATCTCCCAACCTCCCCACCCCCCATTGTCCCTCCCGTAGCCACCAACAGACCTCAGTGTGCGATGCTCCCCTCCTTGTGTCCATGTGTTCTCATTGTTCAACACCTGCCTATGAGTGTGAACATGCGGTGTTTGATTTTCTGTTCTTGTGTCAGTTTGCTGAGAATGATGGTTTCTAGATTCATCCATGTCCCTACAAAGGACAAGAACTCATCATTTTTTATGGCTGCATAGTATTCCATGGTGTATATGTGCCACATTTTCCTTGTCCAGTCTATCATTGATGGGGATTTGGGTTGGTTCCAGGTCTTTGCTTTTGTAAACAGTGCTGCAGTGAACATATGTGTGCATGTCTCTTTATAATAGAACAATTTATAATCCTTTGGGTATATACCCAGTAATGGGATTGCTGGGTCAAATGGTATTTCTATTTCTAGATCCTTGAGGAATTGCCAAACTGTCTTCCACAATGGTTGAACTAATTTACACTCCCACCAACAGTGTAAAAGTGTTCTATTTCTCTACATCCTCTCCAGCATCTGTTGTCTCCAGATTTTTTAATGATTGACATTTTAACTGGTGTGAGATGGTATCTCAATGTGGTTTTGATTTGCATTTCTCTAATGACCATTGATGATGAGCATTTTTTCATGGTTGTTGACCTCATATATGTCTTCTTTTGAAAAGTGTCTGTTTATATCCTCTGCCCACTTTTGAATGGGACTGTTTGTTTTTTTTCTCGCAAATCTGTTTTAGTTCTTTGTAGTTTCTGGATATTAGCCCTTTGTCAGATGGGTAGATTGCAAAAATTTTTTCCCATTCTGTTAGTTGCCAGAGCACTTCAATGGTTTCTTTTGATTTGCAGAAGCTCTGGAGTTTAATTAGATCTCATTTGTCTATCTTGGCTTTTGTTGCCAATGCTTTTGGTGTTTTAGTCATGAAGTCCTTGCTATGCCTATGTCCAGTATGGTTTTGCCTAGGTTTTCTTCTAGGGTTTTTATGGTGTTAGGTCTTATGTTTAAATCTTTAATCCATCTGGAGTTAATTTTTGTATAAAGTATAAAGAAGGGGTCCAGTTTCAGCTTTCTGCACATGGCTAGCCAGTTTTCCCAACACCATCTATTAAACAGGGAATCCTTTCGCCAGTGCTTGTTTTTGTCAGGTTTGTGGAAGATCAGATGGTTGTAGATGTATGGTGTTGACTCTGAGGCCTCTGTTCTGTTCCATTGGTCTATATCTGTTTTGGTACCAGTATCATGCTGTTTTGATTACTGTAGCCTTGCAGTATAGTTTGAAGTCAGATAACATGATGCTTCCAACTTTGTTCTTTTTGCTTAGGATTGTCTTGGCTATGTGGGCTCACTTTTGGTTCCATATGAAGTTTAAGATGTTTTTTTTTCCAGTTATGTGAAGAAGGTCATTGGTAGCTTGATGGGGATAGCATTCAATCTATAAATAACTTTGGGCATTATGGCCATTTTCACAATATTGATTCTTCCTAACCATGAGCATGGAGTGTTTTTCCATCTGTTTGTGTCCTCTCTTATTTCCTTGAGCAGTGGTTTGTAGTTCTTCTTGAAGAGATCCTTTATATCCTTTGTTAGTTGTATTCCTAGGTATTTTATTCTCTTTGTAGCAATTGTGAATGGGAGTTCGCACTTGATTTGGCTCTCTGTTAGTCTGTTATTGGTGTATAGGAATGCTTGTGATTTCTGCACATTGATTTTGTATCCTGAGACTTTGCTGAAGTTGCTTATTGGTTTCAGGAGATTTGGGGCTGAGATGGGGTCTTCTAAATACACAATCATGTCGTCTGCAAATAAAGACAATTTGATTTCCTCATTTCCTAATTGAATACGCTTTATTTCTTTTTCTTGCCTGATTGCTCTGGCTAGAACATTAAAAACTATATTGAATAGGAGTGGTGAGAGAGGGCATCCTTGTCTAGTGCCAGATTTCAAAGGGAATGCTTCCAGTTTTTGTCCATTCAGTATGATATTGGCTATGGGCTTGTCATAAATAGCTTTTATTATTTTGAGATACATTCCATTGATACCTAGTTTATTGAGAGTTTTTAGCATAAAGGCCTGCTGAATTTTGTCTAAGGCCTTCTCTGCATCTATTGAGATAATCATGTGGTTTCATCTCTGGTTCTGTTTATGTGATGGATTACGTTTATAGACTTACATATGTTGAACCCGCTGTGCATCCCCAGACAAAGCCTACTTGATTGTGATGGAATAGCTTTTTGATATGCTGTTGCAATCGGTTTGCCAGTATTTTATTGAAGATTTTTGCATCTATGTTCATCATGGATGTTGGCCTGAAGTTTTATTTTTTTGTTGAGTGTCTGCTGGGTTTTGGTATCAGGATGATGTTAGACTCAAAAAATGATTTGGGAAGGATTCTCTCTTTTTGTATTGTTTGGAATAGTTTCAGAAGAAGTGATACCAGCTCCTCTTTGTACATTTGGTAGAATTCAGCTGTGAACCTGTCTGAACCTGGACTTTTTCTGGTTGGTAGGATATTAATTGCTGCCTCAACTTCAGCTCTTGTTATTGGTCTATTCAGGGTTTCAACTTCTTTCTGGTTGAGGCTTGGAAGGGTGCAAGTGTCAAGGAATTTATCCATTTCTTGAAGGTTTACTGGTTTATGCGCATAGAGTTGTTTGTAGTAATCTCTGATGGTAGTCTGTATTTCTGTAGAATCGGTGGTGATATCCCCTTTATTGTTTTTTATTGCATCTATTTGTTTCTTCTCTCTTTTCTTTTTTATTAATCTGGCTAGTGGTCTATTTTGTTGATCTTTTCCAAAAACTAGCTCCTAGATTTATTGATTTTTTTGAAGGTTTTTTTGCATCTCTGTCTCCTTCAGTTCTACTTTGATCTTAGTTATTTCTTGTCTTCTGCTAGCTTTTGAATTTTTTTGATCTTCCTCCTCTAGCTCTTTCAATTGTGATGATAGGATGTCGATTTTAGATCTTTCCTCGCTTCTCATGTGGGCATTTATTGCCATAAATTTCCCTCTAGACACAACTTTAAATGTGTCCCATAGTTGCTGGTGTGTTGTGTCTTTATTCTTGTTGGTTTCGAAGAACATCTTTATTTCTGCCTTCATTTCATTGTTTATCCAGTTGACATTCAGGAGCCAGTTGTCCCGTTTCCATAAAGTTGTGGGGTTCTGAGTTAGTTTCTTAATCCTGAGTTCTAATTTAATTGCACTGTGGTCTGAGAGACTGTTTATTATGACTTCCATTCTTTTGCATTTGCTGAGGAGTGATTTACTTCCAATTCTGTGGTCAATTTTAGAGTAGAAGCAATGTGGTGCTGAGAAGAATGTATATTCTGTGTAGTTGGGGTGGAGAATTCTATAGATGTCTATTACATCCGCTTGGTCTAGATTTGGGTTCAAGTCCTGAATATCCTTGCTAATTTTCTGTCTCGTTGATGTGTCTAATACAGACAGTGGAGTGTTAAAGTGTCCCACTATTATTGTGTGGTTGTCTAAGTGTCTTTGTAGGTCATTAAGAACTTGGTTTTTGTATCTGGGTGCTCCTGTATTGGGTGCATATGTATTTAGTATCATTAACTGTTCTTGTTGCATTGATCCTTTTACCATTATGTAACGCCCTTCTTTGTCTTTTTTGATCTTTGTTGGTTTCAAGTCCATTTTATCAGAGAATGTGATTGCAACTCCTGCTCTTTTTTTTTGCTAGTTGCTTGGTAAATCTTCCTCCATCCCTTTATTTTGAGCCTATATGTGTCCTTGCACATGAGATGCATTTCCTGAATACAGCACACTGAAAGGTCTTGACTTTTTATCCAATTTGCCAGTCTGTGTCTTTTGATTGGGGCATTTAGCCCATTTACATTTAAGGTTAATATTGTTATGTGTAAGTTTGATCCTGCTATTTTGATGCTAGCTGGTTGTTTTGCCCATTAGTTGATGCAGTTTCTTCATTGTTTCAATGGTCTTTACCATTTCATACATTTTTGGAGTGGCTGGTAGTGGTTGTTCCTTTCCATGTTTAGTGCTTCGTTCAGGAGCCCTTGTAAGGCAGACCTGGTGGTGATGAAATCTCTCATCAATTGCTTGCCCATAAAGGATTTTATTTATCCTTCACTTATGAAGCTTAGTTTGACTGGATATGAGATTCTGGGTTGAAAGTTTTTTTCTTTAAGGATGTTGAATATTGGCCCCCACTCTCTTCTGGCTTGTAGGGTTTCTGCTGAGAGATCCACTGTGAGTCTGATGGGCTTCCTTTTGTGGGTAACCTGACCTTTCTCTCTGGCTGCCCTTAGCATCATTTTTCCTTCATTTCAACACTGGTGAATCTGAGGATTATGTGCCTTGGAGTTGCTCTTCTTGAGGAATATCTTTGTGGTGTTCTCTGTATTCCCTGGATTTGAATGTTGGCCTGCCTTGCTAGGTTGGGGAAGTTTTCCTGGATATTATCCTGAAGAGTGTTTTCCAGCTTGGATTCATTCTCCCCGTCACATTCAGGTACACCAATCAAATGTAGATTAGGTCTTTTCACATAATCCCATATTTCTTGGAGGCTTTGTTCATTTCTTTTCACTCTTTTATCTCTAATCTTGCTTTCTCATTTTATTTCATTGAGTTGATCTCCAATCTCTGTTATCCTTTTTTCTGCTTGGTCATTTCAGCTATTGAAACTTGTGTATGCTTCGCGAAGTTCTCCTGTTGTGTTGTTCAACTCCCTCAAGTCATTTATGTTCTCTAGGCTGGGCATTCTAGTTATCATTTCATCTTACCTTTTTTCAAGGTTCTTAGTTTCTTTGCATTTGGTTAGAACATGTTCTTTTAGCACAGAGAAGTTTGTTATTACTCACCTTCTGAAGCCTGCTTCTGTCAATTAATCAGACTCATTTGCCATCCAGCTTTGTTCCCTTGCTGGTGAGGAGTTGTGATCCCTTGGAGGAGGAGAGATGTTCTGGTTTTGGGTTTTTATCCTTTTTGCACTGGTTTCTTCCCATCTTAGTGGTTTTATCTACCTGTGTTCTTTGTAGTTGGTGACTTTCGGATGGGGTCTCTGCGTGGACATCCTTTTTGTTGATGTTGAAGCTATTTCTGTTTTTTAGTTTTCCTTCTAACAGGCCCCTCTGCTGCAAGACTGCTGGAAGTCCACTTCAGACCCTACTTGCCTGGGAATCACCCGTGGGGGCTGCAGAACAGTTAGGGTTGCTGCCAGTTTCTTCTTCTGTTATCTTCGTCCCAGAAGGGTACCTACCAGATGTCAGCCAGAACTCTCCTTTATGAAGGCCTCTTTGGATATAAGGGGGTCGGGGGATTGCTTGAGAAGACAGTCTATCCCTTATCAGAGCTCAAGTGCTGTGCTTGGAGCTCTGTTGTTCCATTCAGAGCTGCTGGGCAGGTACATTTACGTCTGCAGCAACAGAACTCGTAACTGCTTCTTTTCCCTGGTGCTCTGTGCTGGGAAGGTGGGGCTTTATTTATAAGTTCCTGATGTGCTGCTGCCTTTTTTCAGAGATGCCCTGCCAAGCAAGGAGGTAGTCTAGTCACAGTCTGCCAGCAGAGGCATTGCTTAGCCACGGGCTCTGCCCAGCTGCTGTGTAAACTTCCTTGCACTTTTGTTAGAGGTACAGTTAAAACTGCTTCAGTAATCTCAAGTTTGAAAATTAAACAGTTGTTTTAATCCATGGTGCTCATAAATGGTAAAAGAAAAAAAGAGCTTTGCTTTTCTTTCTTTTTTTTTTTTTTTTTTGAGACGAAGTTTCACTCATGTTGCCGAGATTAGAGTGCAATGGCACAATCTCGGCTCACTGCACCCTCTGCCTTTCAGGTTCAAGCAATTTCCCTATCTCAGCCTCCCAAGTAGCTGGGATTACAGGCATGCGCCACCATGCCCAGCTAATTTTTGTATTTTTAGTAGAGACAGAGTTTCACCACGTTGGTCATGCTGGTCTCGAACTCCTGACCTCAGGTGATCCACCACCTCAGCCTCCCAAAGTGCTGGGATTATAGGCATGAGCCACTGCATCCGGCCCAATCTTCCTTTTATAACACATTTTTACTACTGCCTCCAAAACCTTAAGTTAAATACCTTAAATATGTGTTTATTGGCTTAAATTTGTTAGGCTTTGGTAGAGGTACTATGTGCCACCACATATTTCTTCTCTGTCATGTATGAAACACAAGAAAGAATGATACATAATTCTTCTGTTTTGAAAATTAGTTTCAGGGTAGATCCACTTCCACCATCCAGTAGATAACAGAGCTCTCTTAAAAACATAGCACTGCAAAAACATAAGCAGAATGGAGTCTAGAGCACTGTAACACAGAAATTTAAAACACATACACACACATACACAATTTTTCTAAGAGATATATATCCAAAGAAAAATTTCAGACTATTAGTGTGGATGCCTTAAGAGGAAAGAGAGGTAAGAGGAAAAGAGTATGGATAGGGAGTAAGATTTTTTTTTTTTAAGAATAAAAAAGAGTTAGGCCTTTTGTTAATCACAATCGTATATCATGATTTGGATAGGGTTAACTCTGAGCTTGGGGTTGAGAAGAAAGAACAATATTCCAAAGCCAAATATAATTTTTTTGTTAATGCATTTATTGCACACCTCCTATTTGTCCAACACTATTCTAGGCACTGGTGCTCCCAGGCTGAAAAAGACAAAATCCTTGCCCTGATTAAGTTTACCTCCCAGTGTCAATGACAAACAATAAACAAGTAAGCAAATAAGCAACCATTATAATGTCGAGTGTAATTCAATGAAGAAAACAAGCAGAAGGAGGGGTTAATAGTCATGTGGTTACAGGAGCTATTTTACATAGAGGGATCACTGGCCACAAAAGGCCTTCTAAAGACAGTAACAAGTGAGTATTCGGAGGTGAAAATAAATTATGATTGGAAATAAAAGTGTGTTATGAAAAAATCACTGAAAATGGTCATGAGGATTGTTGGATCTTGGAATGTGATACTCCCAAAGTAAAGGGATTATCTCTGGTGAAATCCTGCTGAATCTGAGTGTTCTATAAAAATGTGTGATGGAGCCCAAAAGGAAGGTCAACATTAGAGACCACGTGTGGCTTAGAGACGAACACCAGAGCAGGAGCGGTGAAAAAGACTGATGAAGAAACAAAGAAAAGAGAACTCCAGAGAATATCTGCCTTCAGAGGGCAGAAAGAGGAAGAGAAATAAATGAAGGAGACAATAAAAGCAAAAAGGTGGAGTAGATATTATTATTCCTGTCTTACATATTTTTTAAAAAACTGTCAGAAATACACAGTGAAGAAGTAAGAATTCAAATTAGGTTTATTTAACTATGAAGTTCATGCTCTTTCCCCACAATGCTCCCAAAGGTTTAAGAAGTAAATGAAATCGGAAGGATTTTTTTTAAGTTTCCCTGTAAAGAAATAGTAGGTAGCACTTACTGATGCTTACATGCAATAGGTCCTGTTCTGAGAGCTTTGCTTATTTCATCTTAATCATCACAATAACCCTAGGGGTGACTCAGTGGTGTGCTTGAGCCATCTGTCATTTGCTCTGCAGAGCTAAATGTGAACATCTCATCCCAACTCAGAGTTCAATAAAGTCATATTAGTAGCCTGAAGTCAGCCAGTGTGGGAGTATTTTCACAACAGAAATTGGCACACTCACAAATCAGGGCTTCCTCTTTCACCTGCCCTTAGAACTGTTTTTAATAACACACAACAGTTATGTTTATGCCCATGTTATAGTAGGGGGAGCTGTTTTCACATCACACAGCTGATAAGAGGCAGAGCTAAAATTGAACCCAGACAGTCTAGCTATCGAGTCTAGATTTTTAGAACTTGAGATAGTGACGGGATCCAGGGAAAGTATATTGTACCAGGAAATCGATATGTTTAGAGGCAGAGGAAGCAGGGCAGAGGAAGAAGTGCAGGAGGCAAAACTGAAGATGTGAAAGAGACTGGGGGTTATACATAAAGTGTGATCAAGTAAGAAGACGGGGAAACAGAACTACCAGCTAAGATATCAGCTTTGGATTCAGCAAGGAGAAGCAACAGTTTTTACTTAGAAAAGAAGGAACATGGGTCCAGTGGATATACATAGGCATTTTGGAGGTAGCAAGGAAGAAAATTAAGAAATACATGTGATAAAGAGCTCAATCTTGTCAATAAAATTGAAGCCAAGGTTATCTGTCAGAAGTAACATGACAGAGATAAGATTGAAACATTTAAAAAGCAAAAACGTTTTGAAATTTTATTGTCTATAATCTTTCATCACCCCATCTTAGATATTTGAAAATGAATATGATACATAGAAAAATATTAAATGAGAGGCTGGAATCCCATTATGTGGTTAATATGCTGCAATTTGCTACAATGAAATTGCAAGCAATCACTTCATTCACTCAACAACCATAGGTAATGCAATCTGCATATCTGTTAACTGGCCAGTAGGGCTATCTGCCAATGTTAGGCCATGTGGAAGAAGCTGGCTTTATTTATTTTACTAGTTTGCATTGCCTATGGAGAAGAATGATTAGTAAAATACGTTCAGTAGGATGATGATTATTTGCAGTTATTTTAACCATATGGATAAGACCACTAAGAATAAGACCACTAAGAAATAAAACCAGAAATCTGCCCTGAAGGAACTAATTTACAACCAATTTGATTTCATCTAAAATAATTATAATAATGTATCTGAATCTTAGTAGTGATAGCTTCCTCAAAATTTTCTAATAATAATCATGTGATATGGATTAAGCCAATTTCTGGTAACTAAATCAGAGCAGAGGATGTCTCTGAAATGAATGTTACATGAAATGAATGTTACACAGTTTTGTTTTGTTTTGTTTTGTTTTGTATTTTTTTTTCTTTTTGAAAGAAAGAAAAAGAGGAAAGAAAGAAAGAAAAAATGTAAGAGAGAAAGAGGGAGAGAGAACGGGATTCTTGTTATATTGCGCGGGCTACAATGCAGTCTAAAAATGGGTATTAAAAACCTCTTTTATGCCAATAATTGTGCTTAACAATGGAGACAGGAAGGAATAAGGGATGAAAAAAATAAGCAGCCAACCAATATTTTATTTAAACCTGTGAAATGCTATGCAATTGCTGAGGAGTGATTTACTTCCAATTATGTGGTCACTTTTAAAATAGGTGTAACGTGATACTGAGAAAAATGTATGCTTTGTGAATTTGAGGTGGAGAGTTCTGTAAATATTTGTTAAGTTTACTTGTTCCAGGTCTGACTTCAAGTCCTGGATATCCTTGTTAATATTCTATCTCGTTGCTCTGTCTAATATTGACAGTATAATGTTAAAGTCTCCCAATATTATTGTGTGCGAATCTAAGTCTCTTTGTAAGTCATTAAGAACCTGCCTTATGTATCTGGGTGTTCCTGTATTGGGTGCGTGTATATTTAGGATCGTTAGCTCTTCTTGTTGCATTGATCCTTTCACCACCATGTAATGTCTTTCTTTGTTTCTTATGGTCTTTGTTGCTTTAAAGTCTGTTTTATCAGAGATGAGAACTGCAACTCCTGCTTTTTAACCAATTTGTCTGTCAGTGTCTTTTGATTGCGGCATTAGTCCATTTAAATTTAGGATTAATATTGATATTTGTCAGTTTGATACTGCCATTTAATGCTAGCTGGCTGTTTTGCCCATTAGTTGATATAGAGTCTTCATTATGGTGATGCTCTTTACCTTTTGGTATGTTTTTGGAATGGCTGATACTGGTTGTTCCTTTCTATGTGTAGTGCTTCTT
>CAUYLG010001844.1:0-30693 GCA_963573385.1 Cacajao melanocephalus | reverse complement strand
CGTGGGGCTCCTCTGCTGGGAATCTCCTGGTCCGTGGGCAACAAAAATTCATCTGTAAGTGTGGCGTCCTCTCGTTCTGTGCGCTTTCTCTGGGAGCTACAATCCTGAGCTGCTAGTAGTCAGCCATCTTGGATCTCTCTCTCAATGCACTTGCTTTAATTATTCCATATTATATACATATATCAAAACATCACATTATATTAGATAAATATATATAATTATAACTTATCAACCAAAACTTTAAAAGACTTTGTAATATAAAAGCACCCATAAATGTTGAGGTCTGGCCACAGAATCATTTTACTGAGCTGTTTTTTAATGTTACACATCAGCTTCATGCTCTGTAAGTATGGTTTTGTTTTTGTTTTTGTTTTTTGAATTTCACTCTATCACTCAGGCTGGAGTGCAATGGCATGATCTCTGCTCACTGCAACCTCCACCTCCTAGGTGCAAGCAAGTCTCTTGTCTCAGCCTCCTGAGTAGCTGGGATTACAGGTGACCACCACCATGCTCAGATAATTGTTTTGTATTTTTAGTAGAGATGGGGTTTCACCATGTCGGCCAGGCTGGTCACAAACTCCTCACCTCAAGTGATCTGCCTGCTTTGGCCTCCCAAAGTACTGGAATTAGAGGCATGAGCCACCACACCCAGCCAAATATGGTTTTGAACATAAGCATAGTTAGCAACTCCTCACTTTATTATTTGTTATTTTTTATTTTTTTACGAGACATGGTCTCTCTCTGTCACCCACTGGAGTGCAGTGGCGCAATCATGGCCCACTGCAGCCTTCAACTCCTGGGCTCAAGTGATCCTCCGACATCTGCCTCCCAAGTAGCTGGGACCACAGGTATACACCACCACACCTAGCAACTTTTTTCTATTTTCTGTAGAGATGGGGGTCTCACTATGTTGCTCAGACTGGTTTCAAACTCCTGGCTTGAAGCAATCCTCCTGCCTTCGCCTCCCAGAGTGCTGGGATTACAGGTGTCAGCCACCATACCTAACCTAGCAACCCTCATTTTAGATGAACACATATCAAATGCATAGTAACAGTCTTGATACCATATGTATAGTAATAAGTCTTTTGACTATAAATCTTTTTTATTTGCATAGATGGTTCACACTCAAAATTTACCATTAATTCCAATTTATGATAGTAAGTTGTATGTCTGGCCATATAAGTATAGCAAATACACTACTTCTGTATTTAGGTTTGCTATTTGGTTCAGGATTTTTCACTTTAAAATTTTACACAAATGAAATAGAAGAAATTCTTCATTTTTTCCCAGCAACTGCAGGGAAATCCCAGCACATTATTTCTCTGGTTTTACAACACCTCCATGACCGTCACTGTATTGTAGTTCATCATAGAGGATTATCATTGATTGTGGCCCTTCTGCTGGAAATAAAAATTCTCTTCTGATCATTTCATAATAGCCCATGATATTACATATCAGTTTGGGTGCTAGAATGACTGCGGAAAGGTCAGTCATTATAGCATGGGGGACAAGTGAGTAACAGTGCTGCCTTCTGGGTCTAAACTGAAGCTCAATTCAGAGATCACCTTTGAAATACTTTGGGTTTGTTCTGTTGGCCCATGGAAGAACCTGCTAAAATGTGTCTTTACAGAGAACTCAAATATGTAGCCCTAGTTCATTGACAGGAGACTATCTCTGATGCAGTGGGTCTCTCCAGGGCAGTTTCAGAACACAGTAGTTCACTCCAAATTTATTTCCCCATTAACCCCCTACTCATTTCTGGAAATATCTGCCTTTCCCTCAAAGTCAGATATATTAAAAACCTAGCGATAGCACTGGAGAAAACCTCTTGAAATACAGAAAATAAGAGTGTCAAATGCAAGCAGGCATCAATAGAACCAGCCATCTACCCCAAGAGCACTGTACATGGTTTTTGTGTGTATTTAATACTATTTTGTCCAATATTTATTGATTCTCCACCAATGGTGAGAAATGCCTTAGGGACGGCAGCTTTGATGGTCTCCAGTTGTATTTAAGCATGAGATGGAATATAAAGATAAAACATAGACTCCATATTAAAAGGTCACCTTAAGTTCTATAAGAGATTTTATCAGGAGTAAAACGCAGAAAATATTAGATGTTTATGTGGGTAATGAGAGGCTTGGTTAGCCCTTCATGTTGTATGTGAAAGAATTCCACCTGTATTCATGGTGTTGAATGGATTTTGGTTTCCACCAACAGACATACTATAAATGTAGCCTTAATTATCAAGGTACTCAAAACTGTAAGACTCTCCTTAGTTCTTGTTTGAGAAGGCTAATAAATGCTCTGTATTAATATTTAGAAGAAGAGGTAGGATTTACACATTTTCTCTTGTCATTAACATAGCAAAGACAAATCTTTTTATTCTTTATCAATCTATATATCAGCCCAGTTTTAGCTACTGAACTTGATTATAGGTTAATGTCTTTTACTATGTAGCATGCCAGGGTGGATTTCAAAGCCACTGATTCCTTAGGAAAGAGTGTTTGTGAAGGAGTAGTGGGGATGGTGGTATATTCATGATCTTTTGTTGCACAATAGATAACCATAAACTTAGCAGCTTAAATCAACACCCATTTTTCTCATCATTTCCCTGGGTCAGGAATCTGGGTGCAACTTAACTAGGTCATGTGCTCCAAATACCTCAAGGTTTCAATCAAGGTGTCATTAAGCTGTGCTTTTATCTGAAGACTCGGCTGGGAAAGAATCTGCTTTCAAGCTCCATTGAGTTTTTGGCAAAAATCATTTCCTTGTGACTGCAAAATTCATGGCAATTTGCTCCTTCAAAGCCAGCAACTGTGAAGAGAGCAAGAGAGAGAGAGAAAGGAGGAGGGAGAGACAAAGACAAGATTCTGCTGCTTGGAGATTCTGACTTTGGGGTAGTTCTAGGTCCTATTTTATTCTACTTTATTTATCTTGGAGACAGGGTCTGACTCTGTTCCCAAGGCTGGAGTGCAGTGACACAACGACAGCTCATTGCAGCCTTGACTTCCTGGGCTCAAGTGATCCTCCTGACTCAACTTCCTGAATAGCTGGGACTACAGGTGTGTGCCACCAAACCCAGCTAATTTTTGTACTTTTTGTAGAGATGGGGTTTTGCCCTGTTACCCAGGCTGGATGCAAACGGCCTAGACTCAAGCAATCCACCCACCTGCCTCTACCTCCCGAGGTGCTGGGATTAAAGACATGAGCCACCATGCCTGGCTGTGTCTTCCTTTAAAGGTGCACCTAAGCCAGGTGTGGTGGCTCATGGCTGTAATCCCAGCACTTTGGGAACCTGAGGCAGGTGGATCCTGAGGTCAGGAATTTGAGACCAGCCTGGCCAACATGGTGAAACTCTCTCTCTGCTAAAAATACAAACATTAGCTGGGCATGGTGGCGTGCACCTGTAATCCCAGCTTCTTGGAAGGCTGAGGCAGGAGAATAGCTTGAATGCTGGAGGTGGGGGTTGCAGTGAGCCAAAATTGTGCAACTGCACTCCAGCCTGGGCAGCAGAGCGAGACTCTGTCACAAAAAAAAAAGAAGAAGAAAAAGAAGAAAAAGGAAAAAAACAGGTGTACCTGACTATGTCAGGTTTATCCAAGATAATATCCCTTTTGATTATGAGAACCTCAATTATATCTGCAAAATCACTTTACCTTTGCCATGAAATATAACCATGGGAGTAATATCCCATCCTCTTTGCCATATTCTATAGGTTAGACAGTCATAGGTCCTTCCCACATTCCCAGGAGAAAATGACACAAAGGCATGGATACTAGAGGGTGAAAATCCTGGGAGCCACTGTAGAGGTTCCCACCACAGATGGATAATCAAATCACTACTCCTCTCCACTTTGAGCTAAACCTGGTAATCTGGTCAGCAGCTTACATTTGCAATACATTTAGATTCAATTCAGTGAATGCTGTCCTAAGACCTTTCTCCCTAGACACTTAAGATGAGTCCTCAAAAATCTCCCCTGTGGGAGAAGAAGAAGATGGGTAGTGGATCTTTCCATTAATATCACATGAAGTTGTATCCTGATTAAAGATGAATCCAGTATAGACCACAGTTCTAGCATTTTACTTCTCACCATCATTCTTTCTGAGCCATGTCACCAAAATAGCAGATTCTATTCTAAACAGTCCTGGCCTGTTTTGAACTGTATGTGAGACTTTGGGACATTCACTGTCCATCCAATTGCCCGATCATAAAGATTTCACTTTTCTAAGTGTTTCCAATACAGCAACCACCAGACTTAAAAAAAACAAAAAAAGTGTGGTTTTCAATCCAGTGATTTAGTGGCTTTTAGTAACAGGGTGCACAAAGCCATTTCCTGTTTCTGATTCTTCAGCCTGTAATCTAGAATAATCAAACTGATACTTGTTTCTATTCTCTTCATCTTCTGAGATGTGATCTTGGCTGTACTTGAAGGTATTAAGTCCACAATTATTGAGAGTCTCCTATTTATGTACCAGCCACTGGGTTAGGGACTTTCACATGCAAAGTGAAGCTGTTTGGTGATTTCTCAAAGAACTTAAAACAGAACTACCATTCAACCCAGCAATCCTGTTACTGAGTATATACCCAAAGGAATATAAATAGTGCTGTCATAAAGACACATGCATGTGTATGTTAATCACAGCACTATTCACAGTAGCAAAGACATGAACTCATTGTAAATGCCCATGAAGAGCAGATTGGATAAAGAAAATGTGGTGCATATACACCATGGAATACTATGCAGCCAATAAGAAGAATGCGACAACATGGATGGAACTGGAGGCTATTTTCCTAAGCAAACTAATACAGGAACAGAAAACCAAGTCCTGCATGTTCTCATGTGTAAATGGGAGCTCACCATTGAGTTCACATGGACACAAAGATGGAAACAATAGACACTGGGGACTATATGATGGGAGAGATTAGGAGGAGAGTGAGGATAGAAAACTACTAATTGGGTACTATGCCTATCACCTGGGTGATGAAATAATCTGTACACCAAACCCCCATGATTTGCAATTTATGTATATAATAAACCTGCACATGTACCCCTGAACCTAAAATAAAATTAAATAAAAATAAAATTTAAAAAAGACCCCCCCCACACCCAGTGATCTTTGGAAGTCATTATTTTTTATTCTTGTTTTCCAGGTGGGGAAGTGGTGGTCACAAGTGTCTTGACTATCTCAAGGTCATTCAGTTAATGAGGTACCTTAAACCCAGATAGGTTTGACCTAAACATCCATGATCACTGATGAATCTGTGTTATCAAACTGGCATTGTTAAGGCTTTGTAAGCCTATTCATTAAGCCATGAAGCCAGCAAGGCTCATTCTGAAAACTTTTCCACATTATAACAAATTCTTCCCTCTTAGTTTGCACTACATCAGTGGTTCTCAACCAGTGGCAGTTTGGCCCCACCTATCTCTACCACTGGCCAGAAGACATTTGGAAATGTCTGAAGACACTTCTGGTTGTCATACCTGGGGGTCAGGGCTGCTACTTACATCTAATGGGTAGAGACCAGAGATGCTGCTAAATATCCCACAATGCACATCACCGCTCCAAACCTCCTTAGCAAAGAATTATCTGGCCACAAATGCCAACAGAGCCGATGTTAGTAAAGGCTGAGAAACTGCATGCTACACTTTGACTTAATAAACTGTTTCTCAAACATTATTTTTAGAAAAAGCAAAAAAAAAATCCCTTTGCTATTCTGCTCTAGTTCTATGGATATAAATACTGCATTCAGCACTGATGGCCATAGCATTTAATCTAGTTCATTTATATGAGTCTTGCCTCCTATGCCTTTTCAACTCTTTGTCTGTTTTTTTCCTCTGGGTAAGTGTTTTGCTGCTACAAATTTGTTTATTGTTGCTTGTTATTTCTCTGTGTTTTGCTATTTATTCTGCAGCTCTGGGATACTTATAAGGGGTGCTATATAAAATAAATAACAATAATGACGATGTTTACAGTACTTATCCCTGGCAATTTTGAGAGCATCATGAAAGAAGACATAGATAAACAAATGACAAAGGAGTTAGTTTGCATTTTTGCATTTTGCCTATAAATAAGCACAGACCAGCTTTCCTCTGTCGTGAAATATTCATAGATTACTTTTTCAGGGTAACTTTGCAATAAGTGCTTGAATGTGTTTCACCCTTGGATACATTCAATTTGTCTTCATTTAACAGTTTATTCTGTTAATTAGAAAAGGTTATAAGATTAATAACTAGCCATTGCTAATGCATTCAATAGACTGAACATTGAGTGTGATGAGGGGTTTTCTCCTCCTAAAGGGACATAAATGATCAGTTTATATGGATCCCATCAAACCTCTGATGAAGTACACTGCACACAAAATGCGCTCAAGATTACAATGGCCTTTTGGTGATTTTCAAAACCATCCAAACATCAAAAATGGAATTATATTCCATGTGCATAATAAATTAATTATCTTGGGAGAGGCTGGATGCTATTAATTGAGATAGAGCAAACCATGTGAGTGGGACTCTAAGATATATAACAACAATTATAAATGTATTCAAAATACCAAAACTTTATACTTATGTAGGGTTTTGCCATTGCCAAAGGATTTTCACATAGATGCATTTTCATTTTCACAACCAGGTTATGCTTAAAAAAACTTATAGCAGTTAAAATTGTGATCCAACCTCATGGAGTAGGTAGAAAACTGGAACTAAACCCATTTCTAGTGACTTTGAGTCCATTCCTCTCTATATTAGAAACCACCCCTGTTTCTGGGGAGAAAAGAATATTAACAAAATTATAGAGCTTGGGCATAGCATATGACAAGTCATTTAGTAAAGAAAAAGTTATTTGTGGATTCAGAGGTTTGGCAAAAAAAAAAAAAAAAAAAAAAAACCTCTGCTGAAATGACGATACTCTCATCCATTCAGCTGAACTCCTGCCTGGTCTACAGATGTCTTTGAAGACTTCAGGCAGAAATACAGAAAAAGTTGTGAGTAATTGATGTCCAGTAGCTTGACCATAGCTTTAAAAGCACCCTGGGGCAAGCAAGCAATGGAAAGTACTTCACCAAGAAACCACAGAGAGCTTGCTTTGTCTCTAACCATCTTCTGAGGGATTTTGTCTGGTCATTTTTTTCTCCTAATACAACCTCAAATCAACAGAAAAGGTGCAAGACTAGTAAAACAAAACAAAACAACCCAAAAAACTCCTGTCCTGTGAACACTTTACTTAGATTTACCAGTCATAAACATTTTGACCAGGCTTTTTACTCTCTCCTTTCTCCCTCTCTCTCTCTCTCTCTCTCTCTCTCTCTCTCTCTCTCTCTGTGTGTGTGTGTGTATTTACACACTTTTTTTCTGAACCATTTGGGACCAAGTTATAGACATTATGCCCCTTTACCTATAAATACTTCTAGGTATATTTCCTAAGAACTAGACATTTTCTTTCCTAACTCCACTGCAAATATCAAAATCAGGACATTCAACATTCTTAGAATGTCATTATCTAATCCACAATTCACATTCAAATTTTGTCAGTTGTCTCCATCATGTCTTTTAAATCTTCTCCAATTCCTTCTTCAATTCTAGCACCCACACCTTGTTCATGCATTGTATCTAGTTCCCATGGATACTTAGTCTTCTTTATTGTAGACAAGTTTCTCCGAATTCCTTTCTCTTTTATGACTTTGATATTTTGATACTTTGAATTGTAGCTATGTCCCTCTCACTGTGCTGCATCAGGGACATGTGATGTCAATTTGTCCCCTTACTGGTGATGTAAACCTGGATCTCTTGCCTAAGGCATCATCTGACAGATTTCTCCAGTGTAAAGGAATGAGTTTTCCTTTTGTAATGAATAAGTAATTTGTCCTAAGATGCTTTGAGATATAGCTCCTGAGAAATGCCTCATTCATGGTGGGAACAGAAAATGCACAAGATGATTTTCAACACCTTGCCATTCCAGAATGTAACAAGTACACAAATAATGACAGAGAAATGACAAAGGATGCAGGAGCTGGTGTGAAGAACTCCTACTAGCCAAACCTGGCACAAGTTGAGCATCAAAATAAGTAATGACAGGAAGGGATTATAACTCATCAAATGAAATAAGAGCCCATGAGTCTAGGCTGATAAGCTTAGATACATGAATAAATAAAGAGGAGGAAGGAAATTATTTTCTGAAAATCAAGAAAAAAGTGTAGAAGGAATGATGGAATTAGGAAAATCACCGTTTAATGATCCCTAGTTGTTGAAAATAGAATGAAAGGCAAAGGGAGGGAGGGACATAGAGAGAGAGAGAGGGAGGGAGGGAGAGAGGAAGGGAGATGCAGAGAGAGAGAAAGAAGGATGGAGGGAGAAAAATAGGGAGGGATAGAGGGAGGGAGAGACAGACAGAGAGACAGAGACAGAGAGAGGGGGGTGGTAGAATAAGCAACAGAACATGTCAGATGACCCCAAAACTAGAATTTCTAGAGAATCCTAACTTGTGACCCAAGGCATTTCACTTTAGTGTGGTGCTAGGCCATGCAGCTTCTGAGGTCTTTCCAAATTTCTAACCTCATGTAAACCATGGTTACCTGAAATTGTCTTTTTCCAGCAACCTGAAGGACCATCCCTGGCAAAAAAAAAAAAAAAGGAAAAACAAAAACAAAAAACAAGGTGGAGAAATGGATTTAGCAAGTTTTACAATGCTTGTCATATGACAGAAACACATTTTTTTTTAAAAGGTATTTACTAAATCTTCAGTTATTCAGAAATTTAAGCTATCTAGAACATGGCATGCTGTGCTTATTTCTAGAGGAAAAGGGTTTCACTGTCAAGTTACCCAGGGAAGTAGAGATGATAGTTGTCCAGTAAGGGAACTTGAGCTCTGTCTTATGGTCTGAGAAGTCTATTTTTCCTGTCTCTCCCACAATGCCACTTCACCATGCCCTCCAAACTCGGCTGTTGTTATAATATGGCAGTAGAAATCACAAGTTTATAAGCTAATTTGTCCAAAGAAAAAACAAAATGAACAAATAAAACTGTTTTTCATAATCCTGGCATATCCAGTTCTTTACTCAAAAGCTGTCTGGTCCATGAAAATATATTTCCCCTATCATGAAATGTCTATTATACTATTTTAACCTATTAATAAACTTTGTTGCCACCAATGACATATGTTTCAAATAAAGGAAAATAATTCAATTAGTTTACCATCAATATGTTATATTAAATATCAACACCTTACTTGTCTACTTATATAGCAAATCTAATATGGTTTTGTCAATCTAATCCAATTGTAATTTTAAAAATTTGCAACTCTGCTGTATTAGTTTGTTCTCACATTGGTATAAAGACATACCTTAGACTGGATAATTTATAATAAAAAGAGGTCTAATTGGCTCATGGTTCTGTGGACCATACAGGCTTCTGCTTCTGGGGAGGCCTCAGGAAACTTACAATCATGGTGGAAGGTGAAGGGGAAGCAGACATGTCTTGCATGGTAGGAGCAAGAGGAAGAGAGAGTGAGAAAGGAGGCACCACACACTTTGAAACAACCAGATCTCATGAGAACTCTATCATGAGATAGCATTAGAGGGATGGTGCTAAACCATTAGAAACCACCCCCGTGATTCAATCACCTACCACTAGGCCCCACACTCAACATTGGAGATTACAATTTACGATGAGATTTGCATGGGGACACAGAGCGAAACCATATCACCTCGCATCTGACTTTAATTATTCATGATGGCTTGAGACCCAGAGAAACTCTAAAGCATGTTGCAATCCATGTTGTATCCACAGCAGTATTACTGAGGTCAGCTGCAGGTGGAGGTGTGACTAGGTCAGGAATCTTCATCAGTAATTGTCGTGGAGCAGACATTTTGTTAGGTATTGAAGATACATATGGTCTCCTACCTTGATAATCTGAAAATTCAGTAGGTGAGCTTTCCAGAAATGTAGATCTTACTTGTGGGGACATCATCCAGTGTCCCTGCTCCATCAGACCCTCATGCCCATTAAGTTTGTCCATGACTCTGAGGTTCTCCTGGGAGCCCCCTGACTCATCTCTGAACTACACACCACCAATATCCTGTGTGTCTCTTGATTTTATACTTCCTCTAGAACGCATGCTCAATCATCTCAACCCCTCTGTGAATATCATCATTGCCACAGCTTTGAATGTTGCTGTCCATATGCCCAGTCACCAAGTGGGAGACCTTGGATTCATTGTTGATGTCTCCTACCTTTCTTTAACTCCCTTCTCCTTCCTTTCCTGCAGTGGCTGCATTGCATGTCATCAAACCCATGAGATTGATTCTTTTCTTGCTATTTTCTTTGTGTAGAATGCATGGTCTTGTGTCATGGTGAATTGTTCTTGTGTCCATTTCTCCTTGAAATAGCAAATGCATATTATCTACCAGTAATCCTTTGAACAAGGCTTCCAGAAGCAATAATTCATTTTTTCTTGGGAGTGATTTAAAAAAAAATGTTTTTGCTTGTTATTAATAATTTGGAGGTGACTACTGTATGGTACATAATTTCAGAAAACAGATGTAACGTGTGCTAAATATTAATGGTTTGATTTCAGAATTATTTTGTGTCATTATGTTTAAGGGTCTGATTTGCTTTGCTGGGTATTTGCATTTGTGTAATCCTCAGTCATGTTGTATGAAATGTTTCCAACATACTCATACCTCATACTTACCAGGTAATTAAAAAATTTTAAAGCACCATAAATTTAAATTGAAAAGGGGCCAGGCATGGTGGCTCACATCTGTAATCCCAGCACTTTAGAAGGCTGAGGTGGGAGGATTGCTTGAAGCCAGGAGTTGGAGAGCAGCCTAGGTAACATAGCAAGACCTCATATCTACAAAAAATAAAAAGACTAGCTGAACATGCTGACTTGCTCCTCTAGACCTAGCTACTTGGGTGGCTGAAGTGGGAGGATTGCTTGAGCCCAAGTTTGAGGCTGCAGTGAGCTGTGATCACACCACTGCACTCCAGCCTGAGCAAAAAAGCAAGATGCTTTAATTAATTACTTTAATTAACTGAAAAGGTACAACATTTTTTAAAGGTGGGAAAGTGACTGCTAGTAGTATTCTGTTCATTAGTAGAATACTGTAACTATCTTTTTAAAAGGGAAATATCACACTGATTTTGGAAATATATATTTTAAATTTTCTGACATCAGTAAAAAACGTTTAAAAGTTTTTACATAATAGGTGATAGTACCACCTTAATTGAATGTTATTTTTTTCTGGCTATTTTATACTTTACATATCAGAGTAATATTTAGAAATGTTCTTTATGGTAACCAGAAAGTGCTATTAGCTTCTTTATCCTATCATTGATGTGCAGTTGGGTTGCAGAAATAAACAATATGATAGTTTCTCATGGTCTGCTTATTGTGAAAAGGAACTGGAGTTTGTGGTGAGGTCACCTTAAATTACTAGAAAATACTACTTAGCTACTGACTTTTCTTCCCCCGCATCGAGGTCATACTCAATACAGACTCATGATAGTTTTGATATCTCAGAAGAAAAATTTCCACCATAATTGTTCATCTTTTCAAAACTATTTCTCTAGTCTCACATATTTTTAATAGATAAGATTTTTTTTAAAATTTTGCGGGCACATAGTAGGGATATATATTTATGGAGTACATAATATGTTTTGATATAGGCATACAATGTATAAAAATCACATAATGGTAATTGGGGTATCCATCCCCTCAAGCACTTATCCTTTCTGTTACAAAAAATCCATTTATACCCTTTTAGTTATTTGAAAATTTACAATTAAATTATTTTGACTATAGTTACCCTGTTGTATTATCAAATACCAGATACTAATAATCACATCATGGAGAATGCAGTATCTGTTCCCTCAAACATTTACCTTTTGTATTACAAACTATTTGACTGTACTCTTTTAGTTATTTTTAAATGTACAATTAACCTATTATTGACTATATCACCCTGTTGTGCCATCTTATTCATTATTTCTATATTTTTATACCCATTAACCATCCCTACCTCGCTTCCCACCACTAGCCTTCCCAGATGCTGGTAACCATCCTTCTACTCTCTATCTCCATGAGTTAAATTGTTTTGATTTTTAGATCCCACAAATAAGAACATGCCATGTTTGTCTTTCTGTGCCTAGCTTCTTTCATTTAACATAATGATCTCCAGTTCTATCCAAGTTGTTGCAAATGACAGGATCTCATTTAGATAAGAACTTTAGAATCAGCCTGTCAAAATTCATAAAAAATCCTTTTGGAATTCCAATTGTGATTGCACTGAATATATACATTGGTTTTGGAGGAATGTTTTATTTTTAATATTAAGTCTGGAAACACATTATACTTCTCCATATCAGTCTTCTTTTTAAAATGCTAATAAAGCTTTATAGGTTTGACTGCCTCTCCACAATTAATTCCTTCTATTTGTTGCCTCTTGAAGTAATTTTGAATCACTCTAACACCATAGCTGTGTTCTGTTTCATGTAGGTGTGTTTGCTTTCGGTCTTTCTGGGATCTGTTGAAATTCCTGGTCTTTTGATGATACTCTTTATCTTTCTTGCTATGATGGTTTCTGGAAGGAAGGAGTGTTTTTCGTTTTTAATATAGTTTCTGGCATTTTATTGGATTTGTTGCAGGAGGGAACACGGCCACATGTGCTCCCATCTGCTTCTTGATCCCATTTCTTAGCTTTGCGTGGTGTATGTGTGAGACAGACAAACAGTTTGCAAATAGTGAAACCAACACATCAAGGACACAGACAACTAGGGAGCAAGCTGAAAACTTAGATCAGAAGTCATGTTAATAAAGAAGAGGTGAAAGGCTGTTTTCATTAATAGAGTATCGTAGCACTATCTCAAACAATATGGGTGATATGCTTTGGCTGCGTCCCCACACAAATCTTATTTTGAATTGTAGTTCCCATAATTCCCATGTGTCATTGGTGGGACCAAGTGGAGATAATTGAATCAAATTGAATCATGGGGTGGTTACCCTTATGCTGTCCTCATAATAATAAGTGAGTTCTTATGAGATCTGATGGTTTTATAAGGGGCTTACCCTTCTGCTTAGCACTCACTCCTCTTAACCTGCTGCCATGTATGATGTGCCTGTTTCACCTTCTGCCATGACTGTAAGTTTCCTGAGGCCTCCTTAGCCATGAGGACCTGAGAATCAATTAAATTTCTTTTATTTGTAAATTATTCAGTCTCTGGTATGTCTTCATAGCAGTGTGAAACAGACTAATACAATGGGTAATCTTCAATCTTGGTTAAGAAAATCAATGTGTCACCAAAGGGAAAGAAATCAAGAAGGAAAAGGTTGAGAATACAACATTAGGTCCCAGCCCATACCTGAGGGGAGGGTATCACAAAAGAGTATGAATATCAGAGGTGGGGATCACGGGAAGCCATCTTAGAAGGCTGTCTTCCATAGATGTCTACTCTGACTTGTTAAATGTCAAAATTAGGACCAGCAAATTAAGTGACTTGATCAAAGTTTTATAGCACAATAGGAAAAGTACAAAGAATAGAACCCTTTACCTTTGCAATTTGCCCAAAATCCACCTACTGCCTTTCACCTTTCGGCATCCGTGGGTCCAACTATTGTGGCAGGATGCTAACTACTTAGCACAAACTTATCCATGCATGGACTTCCTTCTGACTTCCAACTTTAGAATCACAGCATGTAGAAAAGAATTAAGTAGATTGCCCACACTCCTGTTCCATTTGCTTTCAGTGAATAGACCCTACATGCATTAATGACCTTCAAAACACGATGGCAGCAAAGAGATGAAAAAAAATTTTTTTTAATATTCTTCTATGTCAATTTTACAAAACACAGACTGTCACTGCCTGGAGCGATAACCTTGAAATCTGAGTCAGAGATCTGCAAACCTATTCAGCTGCATGGTTTCCGGGTAGTCTGAAATTACAATGCTTTTATTTTCTTTTTTTTCTAACACTCAAAAACCCTTTTATGATTGTTTTAAAGTCAAACACTGCCTTGTGTTCTGAGGATGTGGCTTACTTGTTTTTCTTCTAGAGTCACGTAATCCTCCTTCTTTAAAGAGGACTGTGTTCTGGAAATGACAAGTTCCCAGATGTGATGTAGACTAACCTTAGAGGTGGCCGTGTCCAAAGCCCTGTAATAGTGTTGATGCAAAATTTCTATTTCCTTAGGTAAGATTTCCGTGACATAAAATGAGATTTTGCTCCATTTTGTGGAAAACTAGGCAGTTAAACTTCCTGTTCACTGGATATTGGTGTTTCATTCTCTTGAGTCCAACGGTGGAAAATGCCAAGTGGAAGAACAGGGTTGAATCATTTGGGAATTTCACACAGTTTTATTTTTTACTACATACCTCTTGAAAGGAGCTGTAAAAATGATTCCTGTAAGTAATATTTTGTCAATTCACAATATTTCCTCCTATTCTTCCTATCACGACTGCTGACTTACTCCTGCCATTAGCACATTCTTATAATTACTGTGCCCATTATGAATGCATACTCAGTAACATGTCTGGGATAAAGTGTGGGAATACTAAGTCAAATTACATATTCTCTTTTCTTCAGAAGGAAGAGACTGAGAGAGGAAACTGTTATAGTATAAAGAGAGAGGAAATTGGCAAATAAAATGCAATGGGAGAAATTGTAGGAAATATGAGCTTGTTGCAATGTAGGGGTGAGTTGTTGCAATTAGGGGGTGAGTTGTTGCAGTTAGCTAGATGAAGAAAAGAAACATTCTGGAAAAGAAAACTACATTATTTTGTGAAGATTGTTATGAAACATTTAAAGAAGTAGTGTTATTTCTATATAACTGGCAAAAGCAGTACATACTAATTAGACAACACAGAGACCAGGGCATGCAGGGCACTGTGTGCAAAGGCAAGAAGATTGAATTTTATTGTGGAAATGACTGAGGGACAGAAAACCTCAGAAATAATTCCACAGAAGACTAATATTTAAGGGGAAATTACAAAATGGAGTGCACATTGAGAAGGTGAAGAATGGATGGACAGGGGAGTTTGGAGATAACCTCTAAGACATGATGGCACAAAGGCAGAGAGAGGCAGGCAGAATGTAGAAGGCTCTATTTCTTTAAAGATATTCATGCAATCATGAGTTTTTGGGAGGATGGTCTTAAGGGGCACAGGAGCAGATGTTAGGGTTAATAAGCCCAGGCTCACTAGGGTTTGATGGAAGACCTAGCTCCATAAAGTTCAGGTCCCCAAGCATTTCACACTCCAGGTAGGAGCAAAATGGTAATAGAATAAATCTTTCCCCATAATCAACCCCTAGAAGACTGCGAGTTGTTTTGATGCAAAGTAGAGAGAGGTTAAATGACATGTCGTATTTCCCCAGAATCTGTGATGCACTGTTGGTCAGTTCAGCACAGTTAATCTCAACAGACAAATAACAAAAACACTCAACCAAGAATGTTATCAGAGAAATATATTAACCTTAACAATGCTTGTATAAATTAAAAGAAACATGGAAAACTTTTTAAAATATTTTTTCTTTAAAAATTATTTTTAAAAGATTTTAAAACAAATTATTTAAAAATTTTTGTTAAAGATGACATGAATATCATGCAATAATTAACTGAATTAATTCAAACATGATCTACTTTTGACCTCATTTTCCAAACAATATTTCCTAGCAGTATCTTTTATTTCACATCATTTTGATTCAAGGAATGCAATAAAGTTATTAATTTCATATGAAAATGGAAATGCATACAATGAAAACTTAGTTGATAAGTAAAGATGTTCAGAATGATAGTAGTATGTCAAGTCATTGCTTACATTTCTGAGAAAAAGTCATTTAGTTAGGATGTATTATCGTTGTTTTGATACACTGCTGGAGGTATTTGCTAAAATTTTCTTTATTCTTCCTTAATTTGTTGAGCAACAGTGGCTCATAAGTGTTCCTTTTCATCCTGCCTTATAAGGTACTAGAATGGAGATTATGTTAGTCTCATAAAATGATTTATTGAATGTTCCCTTCTCTGTTCTCCCTAAGAGTTCAAATAAAATTGGAACGATTTGTTCTTTCAGTGCTTTGTAGATCTCATTGATGAAACCATGTGGATCAAGCATTTTCTTTCTTGAAATATTTGAACTGGGAATTCAATTTTTTTTATTATTATTATACTTTAAGTTCTAGGGTACATATGCAGATCATGCAGGACTGTTTCATAGGTATACACATGCCGTGGTGGTTTACTGCATCTATCCACCCATCATCTACATTAGGTATTTCTCCTAATGTTATCCCTCCCAATCCCCCCACCCTCTGCTATCCCTCCCCTAGTTCTCCCACCCCACAATGGGCCCCAATGTGTGATGTTCCCCTCCTTGTGTTCATGTGTTCTCATTGTTCAACAACCATTTATGAGTGAGAACATGCAGTGTTTGGTTTTCTGTTCTTGTGTCAGTTTGCTGAGAATTATGGTTTCCAGTTTCATCCATGTCCCTGCAAAGGACATGAACTCATCCTTTTTTATGGCTATATAGAATTCCATGGTGTATATGTGCCACATTTTCTTTATCCAGTCTATCATTGATGGGCATTTGAGTTGGTTCCAAGTCTTTGCTATTGTAAACAGTGCTGCAATGAACATATGTGTGCATGTGTCCTTATAATAGAATGATTTATAATCCTTTGGGTATATACCCAGTAATGGGATTGCTGGGTCAAATGGTATTTCTATTTCTAGGTTCTTGAGAATCGCCACACTGTCTTAATGAATACATGCCCTGAGGCTTTCCATGTATCCCCTCAGTTTTTAAGTTACATCTTTCTAGGGATTTATTGGCTTCATGTTTTTAGTATTATCTTTTTAATGTAGTAAGATTTTATGGTGCTCTGTTTTTCATTTCTAATGTTGGTTATTTCTACCTTCTCTCCTTCCCTACCTATTAATCAGGCTTGCTAATTTGTTGATTTCATTGGACTTGTTGAAGAATCAATTTTTGGTTTTGTCAGTTCTCCCTATAGAATATATATTTTTTTCTATTTAATTAATTTCTTCTCTTATCTTACATTTCCTTCCTTCTACCATCTTCTTGATGTTTTTTTTATTTTTTAACTTTCTAAGATGTGATGTGTTTCCTATTTTTTTTTGTTATTACGCACTGTTACCCTAGATACCGATCTAGATACATCTAAAACATTTGATATGCATTTTTTCAGATCATTCATTTAAAAAATATTTTCCAACTTCCATTTTACTTTCTTCACTTACTTGTGGATAATGGAGAATTTAAAAAAATTTCCAAACATATGGGGATTTCAAAGTCAGAGATCTGCGTTGTGTGTTTTCAATCTTTTGATATATCTGAAGACTTGTGTTTTGGTGCAGTGTATCATCAATTTAAGTGAAAGTTTTAGGCATGGCTGCACAGAGTGTGTACTTTTCCATTTGTAGTGCAGTAATCGATATATGTCCGTTAAGTCAAAGGTGCTAATTGAATCATTCTAATCTCTATTACTAAAATTTTTGTCTGTTGGTTCTCTTAATTGCTGGAAAAGATATATTAAATTCTTTCTTGATAATTACAAATTTGTCTCTAACTCCTTTTAGTTCTGTCAGTTTTTACTTTATGTATTTTGGGGCTTTGCTATATTTTTCTCACTATGTATTTTATTTATTCAACAATAATTCATTTATAAAATAATAATTGTTGATAGCACAAAATATTTTTTATTTAGTTTTTATTTGGTATATATGAGGTTTATTTTCTTTCATCTATCTGTTTTATCTTTTTTTAGATTTGTTGTCGCTATCTATGTTAGTCATTACATATTATTATTATATATTCTATGTTACTATTTCTCATATTTAGTATTGAAAAGTCAGTAGTCCTTCTAACTCCACTCCACTAGTAAAATTTGCTTCTCTGGCTCTTTAAAAATAACTTTATTAAGGTATAATTTGTGCACAATAAGCTGCATCCATTGAAAGTGTAAAATGAGTTTTGTTAACCCACAAAACTGCCACCAAGAACAAGAGAGTGAATATTCCCCAAACCCCTAAAAATTTCTTTATTAATTACAGCATCTGCCCCAGCTCATGAAGACAATCTGCTTTCAGGCACTAAATATTTCCTTCAACTTCTTTTTACAGTTTTATATAAGTGGAATTGTATTTTACCTCCTCTCCTGAGTCTTGCTTCTTTTACTCAATAACAGATTTGTGGTTTAGTCATTTGTGGATCATTTGACTAGTCACTGAGTGGTATTCTGTTAAGTGAAAATCTTTCATTACTGAGTAGTACTCTGTTGAATGAAAATACCACAATGTGTCTGCCTAGTCACCTGTTGGTGGACATTCAGATTGTTTCCGATTTTTGGCTCTTGTGAATCCAGTTGCCGTGAAAGTTCATGTATAAGTCTAAGTGTGAACATATACTTTTATTCTCGTGAATAAACATCCAGTAGTAGGATAGCTAGACATATGCTTACTCATGTAAGAAACACATCATCGAGACAACACTGTTCTCTAGAGGGACTAGTTAGTGTTGATCAGTGTATTCTGGTCATAGAAGACAAATGTTTTGATTTCCAGCACCTCCAAGTCATTTTACAACCAGAGAAATGAAGAAGCCAAGTCATTGAAAGACACACATCTCATTCCTGATGGAGAAACATTGGAGCAGAGTAACCATAGGAGACAGTTTGTCTCTGTGGTTGTGAGCTGCAGAAACTCAGGCTGAACAGTCTCCACGTTCAGCACCTGCAGCACAACTTACTAACTGGATGATGCTTTGAGGCTCAGCTAACCCCCAGACATCTCTCAGGTGAGAAGCCAAGCATCTAATGGCCACCCAGCAGTCACCGAATCCTAGGGTTTATAATATCACATCCATCTGCAGCCACTTCGGATAAAGGAGGACTATTCAGATTCTTCCTTGAGATTGGGTATGATTGACATGACAGGAAAATACACATTCCATAATTACCGTTTATCTTTAGCTTATTATCCGTATGTTTTAAGGTTATTAAATGCAGTATGTATTTTTCATTTAGTAGATTTTTTAAACAACAGCTTTATATTTATGGAAAAATTGAGCTTATAGTATCAAGAATTCTCATATGCTGTCTTTTAGCCTTCCCCATTTCCCCCTCTTATTAATCTCTTGCATTAGTGTGTGTAGGACAGGTTTTTATGATCAATGAACTGTTAATGATATATCATTATCAACTATAAAATCCTTGGTTTACATTATGCTTTCTTCTTTGTGTTGTATAGTTCCATGGGATTTGAAAAGTACATAATAACATTTATCCAGTATTACAGAATAAAATATTTTTAAATGTCATTTCACAAAAGAGACTTGAAAAAAGCTGACCATAAACTAAGGCAAGCCCAGAAATTACATTGTAAAAGGAAAATAGATGGAAAGGTATTCCTATCATCATAAAATCCTATTTTTCTTTTCAATGTACTATAATCATATCAGATTCAAAGAGAAAGATGTAACTTTTGTTACCTATAGCAAAGATTATACATATAAAACATGTTTATCTTTACGAAAGTTACAGAAAGTAGAGAAATTTATGATCTAGGGATAGACTTACCATGTTTGAAAAATGGATTTCATGGTAGAATAAATAAGATTAGCTCTCTCATGCCTTCAAGTTTAGGAGAGCAAGCTCTATGAATTTGAAGGTGACCCACTACTAAAGTAAGGCTTGTTCATTGAGAACTGGAAGAAATTTGAAGAATGATTTTTATTTTTTTCATTGGAGAATAAGCAAGAGTACTTCTTATTTAATTTGCATTTCCTTTTTTATGTAATTTTAAGAGACTCGTCACCAATATTTTCATTACTTGTTTCTCCCAAACCTGTTTTTCTCCTAAAACTAATACCCTTTCTGATTTTTTTAAATTTTCTGAAATTTTTAATATATTCTGATTTTGAATATTTATATTTTAACATGATCTTACATACCTTAAATATTCTTTGGCATACAAAAGTTTTTTTCATGATTCATGAGTGAGTTGTATATATTTATTACTTTATGATTGTCAGTCATCCCTACCCCCTGCCAGGAGGACATCTGGCAATTTCTGGAGAAATTCTTGTTTGTCACAACTGGAAGGAGGATGTTACTGGTATCCAGTGAGTTCCCTCCTGTCATGGAGGGAGGGAGACCATGGATGCTGATAAACATCCTGTAATGCCAAGGACACCCCCATAACAGAGAGTCTTGCATCCCCAAATGTATTACTGATGTTGAGAAATCCTACTTGAGAATTTTCTCTGTCTAACTCTCCATTTGCCCCATTTGACAGCTGGGGCAAGTCAGACAAATTTTCAGGCTGGGTAGTGTCTATCAATTGTCATCCACACTTACTACTAGTCTGAGGAGACAGGTTAAGGTATTAAAGAGAAGGCATAGGACTTAGTCACCTAGAATCGTACTATATATAGCAATACAACATGTTCTAACATGAAAGAGGCAGGAGACACGATGGAGGAAGGATAACTAAGCAAGCATTTTGTTGGAGAAATAATATCTAGCTTGGAAAACTGAAGACATGCAGGATTCTGATTTTAAAAAATAAACTAGATCATATTACAGTTCTACTTAAAGCCCTTCAAAGATTCCACTTTCAATGACTTCTCATTTTCCAAAGTCTTTCATGCCCAAATCTCAGTGAGTTCCCGCCTGTCATTCTCAGACTCCTTTTCATTATCCTTGCAGCACTCAATTTGAAGTTTTATTTCTGTTTTAAAGTATTGGATACCTCTCTCCTCCAGTAGGCTGTAGGACAATGGTATTGTCTATTTTACCTGACACACAGCACTTTCATCCTCACCATTGTCCAGTGACCACAAGTGTCACTTGAAAGGGTCCTCAGAGGAGGGAGATTTTCTGATGTTATTAAGGAGAAAACAACAATGTGGGCAAACACATGCAGGTGGACCCTAGACTGCACCCACATGGAAAGGTAGGCGGAAATAGGCTCAACTTCATGGCAGAGAATGCTGTTGTGAGTTAATATTATTACAGTGTCTTGACCACTAGGTGGAGGAATTTAGACCTAATGAGTAGGTGATACGGGCTGAAGCTCTTCAGCAGCAGTAACACACCATGGAAGCTGTTTCTGAAACCTGAAATAATCCCCGTGGAGATTTTATCACTGAGACCTAAACTCAATGTATAGAATCTTTGCACATTTTTGTTATGCATATCACATTCCTCCTTCAAAACCACAGTTTTTTCATGCCTTGTGGAAGGTGCGTGATGTATACGTGGAATGTCAACAATGATATTCAACCCCAACCAAGCACCTTCCTCCTGGCTTAGTTTGTAGTCACAATATTCTTACAGCCAATTGTTTTCTGTGGGTTGCAATGTGTTTTGGTTTTCCAGAGCCTTTCACTAAAACACGAACAGGACAAACATCAGTATCATTAGTAGTTACTTGGGCACCCTTACTATGTGAATCATTACTTCAGTACCTTATTATAGTGATTGATTGGGTACCTTTATTATAGTGGTTCCTTGGGTACATTTACTATAGTAATTGTTTCTTCAGTACCTTTACTATAGTGGTTATTTGGGTTCCTCTATTATAGTGGTTCCTTGGGTACCTTTACCGTAGTAGTAGTTGCTTGGGTGCATTTACTATAATAGTTACCGTCTCTGTTCTGCTGCTTTTCCTGAGTCACGTTTTCTTCCTTTTTTTTCTCTTGCTAATCCCTCCTCATTCTCAAAGACTCATCCCAGTCTTTTGGGGAGCCTTTGTTGATCCTTCAATTCTGACTTTCCTGGGGCTCTGTTTCTTCTCATTGCTGCTCCACCATCTTGAACCTACCATTCCCATTACATACTTGACCTTATATTACATCTCTGTTTCTGTGGTATCTACTGGCCCTGTGACTTAGTCATGGAAAAATAGTATTTTATTCAATCCTGAATCTTCATGGCTAGGCACAGCAACTGGTGCGTGCTATTGAGTTAAATAGAGAGAGTGGGACAGTGAGAGAGTGTTTCTGAGAATGCTCTCTTGGACTCTCTTCAATGTCTTTGTAGCCTGTGACTGTAATCATCCTGGATTTATTTCATTCCAGCGTCAATGCTTTCTGCTTGAAAACCAGTAAATATCGTCTTTGTCTAGATGCCCATTGACAGAAAGTACAAGGATTAAGAAGCTGTCTCCTATATAGCAATGCAATGAAACCAACCACTCAACTTCTAAAATACTAATAGAGACGCCTTTTCTTGGTGCCATAGAAATACTATTCTTTACCTTTTAATATACATCTCCAATACGGAAGATTATTTACAAGCTGTCACATTAATAATAAATAATATCTTTTCATTATTTGCCTCCAAATCCTTGCGTTTCAAATTAACAACATTTGAAGGAGACCTGTTCGCACGACTGAAATTTGAATTGTAGATAAAGTGACACTCTGGAAGGGCTAGGCCACGTTGTTGCTTTTCAACACTACCAAGATTTAATTTATGTAGTGTCATTGTGAACAGAGAACCCTAATGGCTTTTTAATTATTCTCAACTTCAAAGAGTAAATGAGAGAGAGACCAGTTCCCAGACAAAGGAAGAAAACATTAGAAGCTGAGTAGAGATAATTATGCAGCAATGCCCTAGTAAAAGCATCTTAGGATGTAGGAGTGTAGAATTATTTTCTGCACATCAAACCTACACAGTAGAACACAACTGTATTGTCTGTTCAGTTCCCTACCATCATCCTGCAGTCTTTTTTTAGAAAATTAATTTTTATTTTTATTTTCACTTCTGGAGTACATATGCAGGTTTGTTACGTAGGTAAACGTGTGCCATAGTGGTTTGCTGCACCTATCAATCCATCACCTAGGTATTAAGCCCAGCATGCATTAACTATTTTTCCTAAAGTGCTTCCTCCCTCCACCATACCCCTCTGACATGCTCCAGGGTGTGTTGTTCACCTCCCTATGTCCATGTGTTCCCATTCTTCGGCTTCCACTTATAAATGAGAACATGCAGTGTTTGGTTTTCTGTTGCTGCATTAGTTTGCTGAGGATAATGGCTTCCAGCTCCATCCATGTCCCTGCAAAGGACATGATCTCATTCCTTTTTGTGGCTGCATAGCATTCCATGGCACATATGTACCATGTTTTCTTTATCCAGTCCTTTGTTGATGGGTATTTGGGTTGATTCCATGTCTTTGCTATTGTGAATAATGCTGCAATGAACATACGCATGCATATATCTTTATAATAGAATGACTTATATTCTTTTGGGTATATATCTGGTGATGGAATTGCTGGATCAAATGGTATTTCTGTTTCTAGATCTTTGAGGAATCGCCACATCATCTTCCACAATGTTTGAACTAATTTACAAGACTGTCATGATTTCAGTTCTTTTGCATTTACTGATGAGGGGTTTACTTCCAATTATGTGATCAGTTTTAGAGTAAGTGTCATGTGGCGCCAAAAAGAATGTATATTCTGTTGTTGTGGGGTGGAGAATTCTGTAGATATCTATCAGGTCCACTTAATCCAGAGCTGAGTTCAAGTCCTGCATATCTTTGTTAATTTTCTGTCTCTATGACCTATCCCTCATTCTTAAGGGTTGGTGATCATAGCAAGTTATAGAAAATTTAGAAAGTTATAGTTACAATTTTAGGCAACCTTATTGAGCTGTGAACACCATCAGATAATAGAAAAATGTTTTAAACTTATGTCTGTTTGGGCCCATTGTAAGGAAAAAACTTGGCCATTTATTGCTATGTAAGAACAGATTGCCCATATAATTTGACCTTTAACTCTAAAAGTGGATGTTGGGGAAGATGTGAATTTCAAAACTAGCTGCTCTTAATACATGATTATTTTTAGTTATAAACTATAAGGCTTGTTTGAGAGCCCATTTTCTTAGAGAACATGTAAGCCTTCTGATCACAAATAAAATCATAACATTTCCTAATAATAATAATTACCATTTGAGTATTTGTAGTATGCTAGGGACTGGATATTTGCTTCTAAAGGATATAACCCCCTGAGATATGAGGAATCCAGTTTCCTCCCAGCCCTCGCCCCAGGAAAATAAGAATAGAGAATTGATGGAAGGCTAAAGAGATAGGTTATAGACGCAATAAAGAAATAGGTACAATGGAAATGTTGGTGTCATTCCGATGAACACAGGAATAGGAAAAATAGCCTCTCCCTGACCATCCTCACTTCCAGTAAAGACTGTTTAAGGAGAGTCTTGGGAAAAAAACAGGCACATGCATGCTTTTGTTAAATAAACTGGCATAAACCAAGACATAGTGTGTCAGCCTGAGAGGAGAGAAAGCAAGTGTGACCACCCACAGTGTGATAAAGCTATTGTTTTATAAATAAAATATTTCTTGTAGTTCCATATTGCTATTCCAGTGTAAAAGTTCTCAATAGTAGCCTAGAATGAAGTTATCTGCACATCTGTAGACCCCTTTTACAAATTGTGTGAAAGTACCGGTTCTCAGACTAGAAGTACTCAATTTTATTCCCTGCAAATGTCAATTTAGTATCAGTGATGTGGGGAACAGTTTACACTGTCACAATTTTCAAAACCTGTTTCAGGCTCCAAGGAACAGTTATACCATGTAAGGAAATAACTCATTCTCGGTAAAGGAAAAAATGTAAAGTATTTAGTTAGAATTTTCCTGTAGCTGGGCACAGTGGCTCATGCCTGTAATCCGAATACTTTGAGAGGCTGAGGCAGGAAGACTGCTTGAGCTCAGGAGTTCAAGACCAGCCTGGGCAACATGGTGAGGCGTCATCTCTACTAAAAAAGTACAAAAATTAGCCGGGTATGCTGGCATGCGCCTGTAGTCCCAGCCACTCAGGAGGCTGAAGTGGGAGGACTGCTTGAGCTTACGAGGTAGAGGTTTCAGTAAGCAGAGATTGCGTTACTGCGCGCCATCTAGGGCAACAGAGGGAGATCCTGTCTCAAAAAAAAATTATTTTCAATATCCGTTAATTACTATTTAATTTCCTTCCAATACTTCTGATGTATGTGTGTATATATGTTTGTGTGCTCATACTTTCTGTCTCAAGTTGTGAACAAGAATTTCATGTAGTTCAATCTTTTATCAAAAACCTAATGTTACATTTTTTAAAAGCCGTTAAGCAGAAATCATGGGTTTCAAATGCAGTAAATAAAACTGCTGGTGCTGGAAACTGTCCACGTCAATGTGCCCTTCAGGTTACACATAAGACCACCTTGAAAAGCAGAGCTCTTAAACGCTGTGCACACAAAGCTCACGTCGTTATGTGTTTAATGCTTCCTAACACATTTCATTACTAGGCACGATAAGAATATTGAAACCATATTTGTGAAATAGGGTTAATTAGCTTCATTGAATCTTTCTACAACATATACATAGATCAAAGGATCACATTGTACCCAATAAGTATACACAATTATTATTTGTTAATTAAAAATAAATTTAAAAGGAACATAATTATCTGTTCTGTGGTTTTTCTTTCTTTCATTTTCTTTTAACATCTTTCTAGTTAGACATCTTTACATCTCTTTTTCTTTGGTGACAGTTTCCATTTTCTGTCATAGTTCCTTGAATGTCCTGTCAAAGCGACATGGGCCTGCTGAACAGTAACTGTGTAAGAGGCTGCGTTAGGCTGGTGAGTGGCACAGATTTGAGGAAGACCTCACTAAGCTTGCTCTCTACTGAAAGAGGCAGAAATGTACAAAAATGAACAACCCTACCATTATTAGGCAGATGTTAGGAAGGGCTCTGGCTATAAAACTCACTAAGTAGCTGGGTGTGGTGGTGCATACCCGTAGTCCCAGCTACTCAGGAGGCTGAGGCTGGAGGATTGTTTGAGCCCAGGAGTTCAAGGCTGCAGTGAACTATGGTTGTGCCACTGCACTCCACACTGGGCAACCGAGTGAGACCTCATTTCTTAAAAAAAAAAATCGCTCAGAAGGCTATGAAACAAATAATCTGTAAGCCCAATGGGAAGAAAGTGACAGCATTTCATACTGCTAATCACCACAACCACAGCAACTTTCCACATCTCTCTAAATCATGTGACATTCCACCCACCAAGAAATTGGAAAATGGACAAATGATATTAGTTTTTGAAAAGATGTAAAGTGCGAAAGATAGTGAAGGTGGCAGATTTACGTGCCAGTGTGGGTGTTGGGGAAATCTCTCAGGGATCCAAGACAATGCTTTCCTCTTTCAGTAAAACGTCAACACAGAGAGTGAGTATAATTTGTTCTCTGCGAAACTTCTGCTCTCATTGAAAACTCAGAACATGAATTTTCCACATTTCTCCCCCAGAATTTCTAGATCCTAAATAATGAATGCAGCCGAGAGGAGCATATTCAATGGCAATTAATAAATAGCTTTCCATTAAACTTTATTCCATTATTAAATGTTCCAATTTTATGTCAGTGGATTACATATTATGCATGGCTTATTTGCCATTGCTTTATAAGCATTTTATAGGCAAAATGGAATGGCTGTTATAAAGTAAGTGGATTTAAGACAGGTCTTTCCCTTTTCTGCCCCCCTCACATCCCTCCCATTTTGGTTCTCTGGAATTAAAATCAATCTTTAGGTGCTACTCACATAATGAGAACTTCGATGTATATGGCTTTCCTCTACAAAGCGACATATGTTCCCATTACTAAAATTTTTCCCCAGTTCCCTATCTACCTCCCCTATTTATTCAAATTCTATTAATTCTTTAAGACACCAGGAGCCTTTCTTGGCCAGTCTTGTCTGCTGTGAGCTCTCTCTTGTGTGCTAAGAGAGTACTTGCTCTTTGAAACTTATTCTGTTTTGTAACTTTTCATGGGTCTATGTGATAATTATACTGTAGGATTTTAAGGTGAGTTCTACATCTTGTTAATTTTTTTGTATTCTCATAGTTTCCAATAACATATATATTGTTGACTGAATTTTAATCTTCCCCAGTTATGGGAAACGTAGCCGAAGGAGAGGCCCAAAATAAAGACAAAATCTGTATATTTACTTATTTATTCTTTTTTGTCTTTTTATAGTTGTTTTCTTTTTTACATTTAATTAAATTTAATTGTTTTATTTCAATAGGTTTTTGGGGAACAGGTGGTGTTTGGTTACGTGAATAAGTTCTTTAGTGTTGATTTCTGAGATTTTGGTGCTTTCTATATTTGCTTTCTGTATTTAGAGATGATATGGCAATTATACACTTTAACAATAGGATTAAAATACACATTTCTTATGTTAGCCAATGACATTTAATTATTAGTTATAAGAACATGCATCATTTATGCAGTTTAAGATTATAAATAATACTAGTTTGTGTACTTACCTAGCAAAGGAGATACCATAATTACGAAACAATACTAGTTTCTAAAACTAGAATAATGTTACTAATCATCTAGAAATCAATAATGTAAAGGACATTGATAGAAAACAATTTCTATCATAATTTCCGCCATTTGCAATTAAATCTCGTTTTATAAATATACAAGGAAAACAGAACACAAAGAATGGTGACTGTTGAATGATGTGCTATTCATCACTATAAACTATATAAGTCTCAGGTTCACATTCCTGTGCAGATATAACCCACTAGAAGATCTTTACTGAGACCAAAATTCATTCTCTCCCTTCCCTTACAAAAATAAAGAAAAGATCAAACTCAATTGTACCTTGAGCATTTAATGACAAATATCAATAACAATATTTATTTTAAACAGGCAGTAATCCATCTAGAAATAATGAATGAACACTGATAAAGAACAACATGAGGATGGGTGCAGTGACTCATGCCCATAATCCCAGCCCTTTGAGAGGACAAGGTGGGAGGATCACTTGAGCCCAGGTATTCCAGACCAGCCTGGACAACATAGTGAGACCTCATCTCTCCAAAAAAATTAAAATCAGCTGGGCATGCCGGCTTGCACCTGTAGTCCCAACAACTTGGGAAGCTGAGACAGGAGGATTGCTTAAGCCTGGAGTTTGAGGCTGCATGGAGCCATAATAGCACCACTGCACTTCAGCCTGGGTGACAGTCAGACATTGTCTTTGGGAAAAAATATGTGAATTGGGGAAACTAAATAAAATGAAAGCATGCCTGAGGAATTGAAGGAATTAATCAGAAATCTGTGATTATCCACCAAGATTAAGTATGCATTCAAAGAACCTTCAGGAAGCATCAATTTTACATAGTGTTTGATGATGCAGAGAAAATCAGAGTGTGAGATTTTGGAAAAGGGTTAAGAGTGTCAGGGATGGCAACAACACACATGTGTATCTAAAGGAGATGAGCAACAGGAAGTGCAAACCTAGAAAAGAAAGAGAAGAAATCAGAATGGTTGGTTACACTTTTGGCAGGAAAACTTCTTTTCAACACCCTGAAGGTGAGGAAGGAAATTCCAGACCTCAGGCATAGGACCTCTTTCTGTATCTCTTGCTTACATATCAGCTAGGGATTATGTTGGATTTAGATTCAGTACATCAGGGATGGACCTGAGACTCTGCTTGTGCTGATTCTGCTGGTCTGTGGACCATAGTTTGAGGAGCAAGTCATCAGGACACTCTCCTACAGTTAGAGGTGATGCTGCAATATAGATCTGTGCAGCCATGCAGACGGCTGATCAGCTCCACTCTTCCTGGTCAGGAGCAGCCATATTTGTGCACACCAGTGAGGCACATGATGTGATTATTTTCTATATGAACAGGGGCAAGAAAAGGGTCGATATTCATACTCTCACACCATGTTAAGGCTAGTATACCGGGAAATTTACAAGTTGAGGAAGAGGTAAGAAGGGGGAAAAAATAACTCAAAACGAACAAACAAACAAACAACAACAACAAAAACGAAGAATGGAGATGCCATTACAACTATTTAGAAAATTGAAAGACATATAATTTAGAAAGGGAATGCTGTTTGTCTGCCAGGACTCTCTCTTGTGTCCTAGGAGGGTAGCTGCTCCTTGAAACTCATTCTACTTAATTAATTGACCATATTTTACTATGTATTGCTCACATTTTCCTTAGCTTCCAAGCTGTCATCTTGTTGAGCTTGAGGTACAGACTGAAAATTCAGGTAAAGATGTTGAAGTAGGTATGGTTGGCAGAATTTTGGTCCCATGAGTTTTGGCCCTTGGTGTTCTTCCCATGGTTAGCTCATGGCACAAGAGAGTCTACAGATGTCATTGAGGTTATCATCAGCTGACCTTAAAAGAACGAAGTTCTCCTGGTTTGTCAGGGTGGAACCAACATAAACAGGAGTCCTTAGTAGTAGAGAATTTTGCTGGCTGAGGAGGAAGAGATGTGGCAGCAGAGACGTCCTACTGAGACCTCAGTCCTAGAACTGCAAGGAACAAACACAATTCTGCACCCACTAGAAGTGGATTCTCCATCAGAGCCTGGAGATAAGAACCCAGATGGTTTATCACCTTAATTTTAGCATTGTGGGACAGCCCATGAGCAGAAAACCTGCTGAGCCCACCCAGATTTCTGACCTAGACAAGTGTGAGATGATAAATTTGTGTTGTCAAGTGTGAGATGATAAATTTGTGTTGTCTTTAGCTGCCCATTTCATGGAGGTTTGTTACAGCAGCAATAGAACATGAATACAGTGGGCACCAGAAGATACAGAACTTGTGATAGAGATGTGGGCATTACCTGCACAGCTGGATAACATATTGAAGCAGGAGAGGGAACACATGATTTCAGTGGAGCAAGTGAAAAGGGAGAAGAAAGAAAAGGAACCTTGAGAGGAAAGGAAGGGAGCCAGGATTCCAGCTGGTGTTGACTCCATGGAAGGAGAAAAGGATAAAGAAGGTGGAGGAGAACAAAAGAGGGAGAGAGAGCTGCAGAGGGACAGTGGATGTGTGGATTTGCAGGTTGCCTGTGAGCTGTGAAAGCCTAGTTTGGCAGGCAGCACTAAGATAAAGAATGTTCAAGCGTGAGCTATTCGTAGGCAGTGAGATGTGAAGATAGGCAGGCATGGTGGGTCCACTCTCCCACTCTCCTTCCCTTTAGAATGGTGTGAGAGTTCCCAAAGAGAGTGAATGACACATCTGAGGAAGCCAGGGAAAGGGATTTTTTTTTTTTCGAATGACAGAAGCTTCCATCTGAATGTAGCCTCTGGGAAAGTATCTGCAAAGTGGGCTTTGAAGATGCAAGAGAGAGTAGAGTGAATGGGTAGAGCAAGGTAGTGGAGGAAGCCTGGGAGGGGATCAAGGCATTCTGCTATTATCTTGTCTCATCTTACCCATTCTATTTTAGTCCTTGACTAAATAGACTATGGCCTGACCCACCATCTGCTTTATAAGGGTGATATCAAGCTAATCTTTATTTTTTTCTGTATTTTAGTAGAGACGGGGTTCCATCACATTGGTCAGGATGGTCTAGATCTCCTGACCTCGTGATCCACCCGCCTTGGCCTCTCAAAGTGATGGGACTACAGGAGTGAGCCGCTGCACCCAACCCTATCAAGCTAATCTTTTTAATCTTTTAAAATTTTTTTTATTTTTATTTTTTATACAAGGTCTTGCTCTTTTGCCTAGGCTGGAGTGCAGTAGTGTGATCTTGGCTCACTGCAGCCTCTACGTCCTGAGCTCAAGCAATCCTCCCACCTCAGCCTCCTGAGTAGCTGGTACTACAGGCATGCACCACCATTCCCAGCAATTTTTTAATTTTCTTTTTTTTTTTTTTTTTTTTT
>CAUYLG010001843.1:0-21336 GCA_963573385.1 Cacajao melanocephalus | reverse complement strand
TCTAGCCTGGGCAGTAGAACAAGAATCCTGTTCTCTCTCCCTCTTTTTCTTCCTCTTTCTTTCTCTCGTACATTCTTTTTTTTTCTTTCTTTCACTCTCACTTTCTTTCCTCTCTTTTCCTTTCTTTCAAAAAAAAAAAGTCAGGAAACAACAACAACAACAAAAAAAAGAATATGGTTATATGTTAAATAACCAATTTTATTACCCAAATAACGTGTTAATGCCTACATTTTTCTTTAAACTAATAGGTACTCAAGTATATCTCTATGTTGACTCTGAAGCAGAATATTGATATCTTCATGTTTAATAAAAGCACTTCATTGCTTTTGTCTCAGGCACAAACTGTAAAAAAATATTAATAATTTAGAAAAATATGCTGAAAGCTTCTTTGATTCAGAATAAGCTAGGTTTGTCATTAATAAGCAAAAATTGTATAATGGTTTATAAGGGAGTTTTACATGTATTATATAAACTGAGCCCCTACATGATTTTTTCCCATAAATGAAGAAATTTAGCCTTAGGTAAGTCATAAAATTTTTCTAGCGTTATAGAGCATATTGATGGCAAGGCCATGATCTGAAGTGAGTTATTTTTATTGCAGAGTAATCAAACTAAACTTAATCCATATTTTCCCATCCTCAATTATTCACATGTCCCCTCATGAATGTTTTACTTTATCTGCATGCTATTTATTTGTTTTTTTCATAAATCCATTAATTACCTTGAGTTAGATAAATACTTCCTAAAGACTATGTAGACATAGATTGACATTTAAGATAATATATTTTTAAATATAGATACTAAACAGTATGATTTTGTATATGCTTTTCTTAAGAACTTGCTTCATTTTCTGTTTCTCTGTCTGGTAGGTGATTCTTTCTGAATGGGAAGATCCCTTAGTGTTTAAAAGAGATTAACACTGAAGTGAGACTTTCATTTAACCTGTGTAAATTATGCTATTAAACAGAAAATTTCTTACTTCCTAAATATATCTTGTGGACTGAAAACAGCTCCTATTCTACATTTGGAGAAATACTGTGATGCACATGACTGCTTCCATTGCCTGATGTTTGCTTATTCAAACATTAATATGTGACATACACTTGTTGAAAGCAGAGGAAAGAGACTATTATTGTCCATTTATGCATTTTCATCCAATCAATAAATATTTTTTCAGAATATTCAAGAGTATATTCTAGATCTCTGTTATAGAGGTTGGTCTAACATCTGTTTTGTAAATAAAGTTTACAGGATCATATCTTCCCCTTTCTATTTGCGTATTGTCTATGATAGCTTTCAGGCTACAGTGGAAAAATTGGGTAGCTGCTATAGAAACTGTATGACCTACAAACCTAAAATATCACTTTTTGGCCCTTTATACAAAATATTTGCAGACCCCTACTGTAAAATATGGCAAAAAGAATATCATACTTCTACTCTCAAAAAAAAAACTTGCATGCAAATGATTGTGTATAAATTTATACAGACATTCAGAAGTTAAATATTTGGAGGGGTATGGCAAAAGAGAATAGGGAGAGATTAATGTCAGCTCATATCATAAGGAAATGGTTGATGAAACAAGTGGTATTTGAACTGAATCCTGAAATACTTGGAAGGTTCCAATAAGCATGGAAAGAAGAGAATGTTGACTGAATTTGGAAGGTGTGTTGTTTTGGTTAGGAATGATTTTAGCAGCAAGGAATCAGAAACCAGGAATAGGTTAAACAGATCAGCATTTACATTCTTCATACAATAAGAACACTAGAAAGAAGTTAATTCTGATTTGTTTGCCACAGATCAATGATTTTAAAAGCCCTATGATTCTCCTGAACTTCGAAAATATCATATTATGCCTCAGAAATAACAAGGCAGAAGAGAAGAGAAAGAGAAAGGCATCAGGGACATATCACTCTGTTGGGGCAGAAATGCTTTTGCCAAATTATCCCCATGACCCTAGGTTTAGGGCTCATTTGTGTGTCATGGGACTCCCTGTAGCTCCAAGGGAGGCAAGACCTTGTCAAGAACATACTTAAATACAATTTGTTGCCTTAATAACTCAACAATGATGATAACTGAGGAAGAGACAGAAAGAGTTAGCTCTAGTTCAGTTGAATGAAGCCTTGAGGCTTATGTAACCTTAATGTACTTTGAGGAGAAATTTGACTGTGATTAAGATCTGCTTTAAAGAGATGAATTTTGGCATATTCTGGCTGAGAGTTGAAAATGCTTTATCTGTTCAATTTCTTTCTCAACTCATCAAAGCAAGGTTAGGTGTAAACTTCTTCACTTAGAACTTGCTATTTTCAGTTCACCCTGAACTTATTCAAAATTCATTTTGTCTTAAAATTAATTGAGACAACCCCATATTCAAAATGCCTCTGCACTGGAAATCAAGACTTCTAGGCAAATATTTTTCATAATTTTATTTTTCTTTATAAAAATTTTATTTGTAAAAGTTTATGAGGTACAAATGTAATTTTGTTAGACAGATATATTGTGTAGTGGTGGAGACAGGACTTTTAGTGTATCCATCACCAGAGTAACATGCATTGTACCTATTAAGTAATTTCTAATTACATCTGCAAACTTTCAAGTCTCCATTGTCTATCATTCCACACTCTACATCCAACTGTACACATTCTTTTTGATTTATTTATTTATGTATTTATTTATTCATTTTTGAGATGGAGTCTCACTCTTTCACCCAGGCTAGAGTATGGTGGTGTGATCTCGGCTCACTGCAACCTCTGCCTCCCAGGTTCAAGCAATTCTCCTATCTCAGCCTCCTAAGCATCTGGGACTACAGGCACATGCCACCAGTCCCAGTTATTTTTTTATGTTTTCAGTAGAGTTAGGGTTTCACCATATTGGTCAGGCTGGTCCCAAACTCCTGACCTTAGGTGATGCACCCACCTCAGCCTCCCAAAGAGCTGGGATTACAGGCATGAGCCACCGAGCCTGGCCTGTACACATTATTTAGTTCATAATTATAAGTAAGAGCATGTGGTATTCACATTTGTATGCCTGAGTTGTTTAACTGAAGATAATGACTTCCAATTCCATCCATGTTGCTGCAAAATACATGATTTTATTGTTTTCTATGGTTGAACAGTATTCCATTGTGTATATATATCACATATTCCTTATCCATTCATCCGCTGGTGGATATTAAGGTTGATTCCATATCTTAGCTATTGTGAATAGTGCTAGGATAGAATATAGGTGTTGGTATCTTTTTAATATAATAATTTCTTTTCTTTTGGGTAGATGGTTGGTAGTGAGATTACTGGATTGATTTTTCTTCCTTGCTTTCCACCCATTCAAAAACAAATACCTCTTGAGCAGCTACCATGAGCTGGACATTGGAGTAATTCCTGGATACATCGAGGAACACCACACACCTTCTGTCCTGAAGGGATTTTCTTCTAGTGAGTTGTATGTATATGAGGAAAGGAGAGAAATAGGACTAAATAAAAATGGTCTTCTCCTCGGTCACTGATATGTATTTATTTTCATTAAACATAGTTGTAATGTCTGGTCTGCATCCAATTTTTGATTCTAACAAGTGATTATTATTACTCCTTTTTTTTCCAGAATCATTCTCTTTCCATGTCTGTCTCTCTGTCTGCATGGGGAGAAGAGGAGGGGAACAATTTTATTCTTGATTTTCCTCTTCTTCTTAGATATTCCTTCTCAGAAATTTCCTGGGATCCTGGATTTTCATTATTATTATTATTTTGCCTCTGAAATATTAGTATTTCTGATGGTCTTATCTCCTTTGACAATGGGGGGATTCTTTCATTCATTCATGTTAATTACTATTCAAGTTATAATGAATCCTGAAGTGCTGTTTCTAATTAAAATCCTTTCCTGACATCTATACTGCTTACTTATTAATGCCCCTACTTGGATGTTTCCAGGACACTTAAAATTCAGCCAGTGGAACTCACCAGTGCCCTCCTTCCCATAGCTTACCTTTCCCTTCCCTTTCTCAGTCCCTCTCATCTGATTAGTGAATCTTAGCGAGTGCCTCCTGAACACCCTGCATCTGTGCTCCTTCTGGCCACCTCGCTGCCTCCATGCTGGGATGCTGCAGTGCTCTCAAGCGGTTTCTTCTACCCGATTGGCTCCCTTTATTTTATCCCCCTACCACAACTAGAAATATTTTTTAAGGGCAAAATGGGTATGTCACATCCCTATTTAATGTCCTCATATGACTTCCTTTTGCTTCAGGAAAAAAAAAAACCCAAACTTCACCATTGGGCTAAGACATAACAGAAGTTCAGGGTCTGCAGCACTCCTTACAGCGCTTCCATTTTTTCCCTCCCCGCAGTAAAGCTGGCAAGCACACAGTGCCTTTAGCAGGACTCTGTTCATCCTTTTGTCTCCAGGTGACATACTCTATCACCAAGGATGAGAAAGCCCATCATTGGAGATGGAGGCTTACCTGGCACAGGTTTACTCTGCTAACTTACACTTCCTTAGCTACTTTCTTGTTGACATCCTCTTTTTTTTTTTTTTTTTTTGTTTGAGATGGAGTCTTGCTCTGTCTCCCAGGCTGGAGTGCAGTGGCATAATCTCAGCTCACTGCAACATCCACCTCCCAGGTTCAAGCGATTCTCCTGGCTTAGCCTCCTGAGTAGCTAGGACTACAGGTGCCCGCCACCACACCCAGCTAATTTTTTGTATTTTTAGTAGAGATGGGATTTCACTGTGTTAGCCAGAACTGTCTGGATCTCCTGACCTTGTGATCTGCCCACCTCGGCCTCTAAAAGTGTTGGAATTACAGGCACGAGCCAACGCGCCCAGCTGACACCCTCTTCTTAATACCCTCACAGTTTACTGAAACGAGGATGAGCATCTATCCCAGGGAAGTCGCTTCCAGGGGACACTTTCAGGGAAACTGGCAAAACAAAGCACTGTCTTTTTTCTCTTAGAAATGTCTCCATTTTGATGGTAAATTATAATATTACTTTAGTTACAAACCTTAACTTGCCTTGTGATAATAGTTTTTTATTTAGGATTTTGTTTTTCCCTATAACTTAAGCTCCAGAACTGGAGAGATGCTCACTTGTCCTCTATTTTGTCTCCCAAAACTAGCAAGGTATGAGTATGCATTTGTTAGTTATTTGTGCATAGAGCAAGGGCACCTCACCGTATCCTCTCTAGGGAAGGTGGTTTCCATGACTTCTACGTGAATGGCACCTCGTGTGGTGATGTTCACAGCCTGTTCAGCTGTATGTGACTTGTGACTTGCCAGTATTAAAACTGGTATGAAGAACATTCCTGATCTATCCATCCTGGCCTCAGTTTGGTGCTTGGCTGGCAACAGTTTCCCAGGGCTTCCACTAACACTCCTGCCATGACATCATCTGGCTTCCTTTATGTTATGTTTAATAGTCTCCCTTCAGATCCTGAGCACCTGCAGACAGAAAGCTTAACTACCTTGCTCACATTGTTATTTCCATCACCTGCCACATAAAGTGCACTTAATAGATATATTCTGAATTAAATTACTCAATTAATGTTGAATGAAATGCATTCTAATCAAAGAAAATGAAGCACATACATTTTCCAGGTAGATAAAAGAAGAGAGAGGAAAGGCGTTACAAGCAGCAGTGACAGAATGAACCCTTTCCAATGTATTTTCAAAAATACTTTGCAGACTCTTTAAAGTTTATTACTTATGAATTATATCAAATTTCCAGTGAATTCACACATGCATTGAGATAATATTGGAGTCAGGTAGAAGTCCACTATTTTATCATAGTACTGAGGAATGTTAACTATTCTTCACATCTGATCACTTGGGAACTTCCCAGAGAACACTTGAGAATAGAAAAACCACAGAGACTCAGGAAGCAAGAATGCTTTCGTAGTTCAAATATTTTTCTTCTTCAGTGCTTGTCTGATGTCTTAGAGACATAGTCTTTTGCTGGAAAGGTCAAAAAGTGGCTTCTGGGTCCTCACGTGGAGGTTATTAGAGAGACCATAGCCAGCTATTTGCCTACTCTTCAGTAAATAATGTCTAGGGCTAATTCCCAACATCAACATCACTACTGGGAAAGAAAACCAGAAAAAGGCAGGCCATCCATTCATTGAGCAACTGAGAGATGTCAGGTCCTGTTTTTGATACCTCACTGAGAGATATAGTTTTCCTAACAACCCTAAGCATTAATTTTTTTATTCTGAAAATCAAACTGTAGTGACAAAATAAATAATGGGGTGAAAATGAAGGACAGTTTATCATTTGTGTGTATGTGTGTGTGAGGGAGTGTGTGCTTGTGTGTGTGTGTATCCATCAGTGCGTGAGTATGGTGTGAGTGTGTGTGTGTTTGTTAATGTGAGAGTGTGGGTGTCTATGCATGAGTAGATGAGTGTGTGTGTGTGTGTGTGTGTGTGTGTGTAAAATAGTCACAATCTTGCTCTCATCTTTTCTTTGCAGTGACTTCCTAATTGCAAAGAGAAATATGCTTCTTGGGATCTGTCATGAAGAGGCATCAAGGACTTCTTGCCCCGTCCTTGCTTTGTAGCCAAAACCCTGGCTATCTTGATGAGTCTCTCTGAAAATCAGGTAGTCTGTGATGCTCTTCCAGTTACTCAGCTCCCTGATTGATCAGAGTGCCCTGATGCAGGACTCCTTGCCCAATCACAGGACCCAGCCAGCCCTGCATCATGGAATGCATAGCAGGGAAGAAGGTACACTTCAGCCTCATCTAGGTTCCACACTCCATGCCTGGTCTTCTTTATTCGAAAAGTTCATCTGTCCAGGCTTGTGGTGAGAGGAAGACAGAGAGCTGAGCTAAATCTTCTGACCATTTGTGTAGATGAGCTGGACAGTATTAGGTTTCTTCATACTCATCGTGTCCTATGGGATCAACAGAGTTCACATTTAGACTTAGGGTAATACCCATCAGATGGCTAATCACATGAACTTTGATTCATCTAAACCTGGAGATAGACTAGGTTATACTGAAGACACTAAGAAGCTAAAAGCTTAGGAACATAAAACACCAAAATTATCTTTCTTATTCACACTGTGTGTGTTCCCTATAGTCAACTGTGACTTGTGTTTCACTCTGTTATTGGGCTAAGGTCCATAGTGCCGATACCATGTTCTGAGAGTGATGACAGAGGAAAAGATTGTGGTGAAGTCCATAATGGATGGTCAAGCCTCTACCTGTCACTTGTGTGCACATGGCCTGAGCCAGATCCATTCTCATGACCAAGCCAGACTTCAGGTTAGCGGGAAAATAAGATTATCTTATAGGAAAAGGAAGGGACTACAGTGTGGCTCAACAATTGACTCTGCCACTTATAAATGTTTATGTCAAAACGCTTTCAGCAAAGAGGAACTCCCTGAGTCCGTTTCCTCTGTGGTAAAGTGAAGATCATTTAATCAGTAGCCACCACATGAGATTCTTGTGATGGTAAAGTGAAACAATGCATAGAACTCCCTAGGAAATTGTAAGTATGGAAATAATCTCAGCAACACACTGTGACTGAAAGAACAAGCTCTGGAGGTAAGATGATTCTAATCTGGGTTGGGCTCCGCCACTCCTTGGAATCATAAACTTAGAAAGTCACTTAGCATTTTAGACTCCTCATCTGTAAAATTGTTTCTGATTCAATGCGTTTCTGAGATTAAATGAGATTAAGTCTTTAAGTGCTATTATGGTGCCTGAAACAAAATAAACACCCAATATATGTCAAGTAATATTTCTGTTGTTATTTAGATTAAAGAAAATAAGTTGGATTCAGCCCCTTGCAGAACTTCTGCAACATAATGTGAATAATAATGCCACAGAAGAATATTGTGGTTGAAGATGATTTGAGTCATCAGTTAGAGAAGTGCTTCTTTGTCATTTTCAAGTCATGGATCCAGTGGAGAATATGATATAGATTATGGACCCTTGCACCTTAAAGAAAGCATATAAAGTCAACATTGCATATACTTTTTTGGGGGCTTCTCAAATTTCTCATGACCCTTGTCTAGCCTAAGTTTATCATTTTGACTCAGTAGGAACAGCATGGTGATCTATTTTTTTACTCCCCCTTTCATTATTGTATTTTCTGGTGTGTGCTGTGGTGTCTGTAATCTTTGGCTCTGATGATCTGGGTGGACCCACTTCATTCTCTGACTTTTTTTTTTTTTTTGCCTTTGGAAAATAAATGGATTTAGAGAAGATGCAAACAACTTTGAAAATAAATACTAATTAATTAATCAACAGAAAAAGCTTTTTGTTTTAGAAACAATGTGTTTTTTACAAAATATATCACATGCAGGACTATTTTTTGCAGAACCATAAAAGTCATGTCCTTCTTGTATGAGGAAAAACAGACATGATAGACAGCAAAGATAACCCTGTGGTTAGATTTCCTGTTTATAGCAAGAAGCAGGGCAGTTCCACCCAGACACAGCTCTCCTCAAAGTGCTGTCTTGATTGTTAACCAGAACCTTCTTAGCAGTTTACCAAATGGGACTCTTTTGGAGATATGTTTCTTCATGTTTGTGTGGTGCTCTGAAATCTCAGGACAAATGAAAGAATAGGAAGGCCATCTTTGGGATCTGGGATGTCCTTCTTAGTACTGTACTCAGAACAGAGCAGCATCTGGGGCCTGAAAACACTGTGAAGTTCCCCCTCAGGGTCATCAAGAGCACAACCCAGAGACTGGCAGGGGAGGTTGAAAATGACTGTGGAGGGAACAGGAAGGTTCATAGAAATGCGCAGAACCTGACTGGGTGCAGTGAGTCACGCCTGTAATCCCAGCACTTTGGGAGGCCGAGGCGGGCAGATCACCTGAGGTTGGGAGTTTGAGACCAGCCTGACCAACATGGTGAAACCCTGTCTCTACAAAAAATACAAAATTAGCTGGGCATGGTGGCGGATTCCTGTAATTCCAGCTACTCAGGAGGCTGAGGCAGGAGAATCACTTGAACCTAGGAGATGGAGGTTGCTGTGAACCGAGATCATGCCACTGCACTCCAGCATAGGCAACAAAACTCCATCTAAAAAAAAAAAAAAAAAGGAAAGAAAAATAAATTCACAGAACCTGAGCTGAGAACACATCCAGCTAGCCGTTCTGTTAATAACTTCATCAACATTTGGAGAAGGAGGCTGCCTCACAATAGATTTGTCACAAATCAGCACTAGCACTTATTTTTCTATTTCATCTCCACCCCAAGAAATCGTGTCAGAATGAGCTGGGTATGATTCTTTGGAAGAAGATAGGGACAGCTTAGAAGTTGTATGAGTTGACTGTGTTATTTGTTCTCTCTGAGCATCACGTCCTTTTCACGTAAATGAGCATGGAAAGTGTAAAGATTTTGAGGGATGAAAATTACTTATAAACAAAGAGGATATAGTAGATGTTCAGCGAGTGTGCACTGTTTCTATTAATGCTGCCTACATTGAGGTAGAAACTTACAGATTTGTCTTATTTCAAAGTAGCTCAAAAGCCATCTCAAGCTTTCCCACAGCCCCTGGAAGCATGGTGTCTTTACTTCTCTTTGCTTTCATACTACTTTGCACACACTTCTGTTTATTGAACAAAATTCTGTTGAGTCTCAACATGCCAGATATTAGGCATACAGAATGGACCCTGCTCCTAAGTAACTAGGAATCTAGGGAAGGAGCCCAGTGAATATATAACTCCTGAAGTGTGCATCCACACAACTCAGGAAGACCTGCAGTCTTACCTTAATTTTGATATGAGGCTCTGAGGCTCCAAGTAATTAAGTAACTTGTCAGATGCCATGCTGTTAGCAAACTGAAGGACTCAGAACTCAATCCCAGGTCTGTGTGAGTGCAGACCCCTTGCACTTTCTATAACAGTAGCTTGCTCTGCCTGCTAATATAAAGCTACATAGTCGTCGGGCCTGGGGAGTAGAATGCAGACATGTTTTAGCATGGGACATTATTCAGATCAACACACATGTATTACCCCTCTATCCCTGCAGTGCATTATTCTCCGTAGTACTCGTAGGAGACTGAGACCTAGAGATACAAGCAGGAATCTAGGTCATGCACTCATTTAGCTAAAGAGAAAGATTCCACCCAGTTGCTCTAATTTGAAAGACTAAACAATTGGTCATCGTGCCTTGATGCTTTGCAAGTAGCATCCTTATGCTGGTTACGTCTGTCACCAAACTCCAACTTCCTTAACAAAAGGGATCACGTCTTCTTCCTATGCCCTATGGCAGGCATGTGTTTCTTAATTGGTGGACAAGGTAAAAGCGGCATATAAATAAGAAGCAAATAGAGGAGGGAGACAAACAAAAGCACAGAAATAAAATCTGTGATTTTAGTTTGTTTTAGAAAAGGGTGATGAGCCAGAAAACATTCCCAGAAATAAGACCAGATGGAAATCTGTCCACTGACTGCCTCAGCAACTATATACACACATTCTGGTTTATCATAGTCTAATGAACCAAAACAACATGGATCAGTCATACTTTAACCACACACACTTCATAGAAATTCTCTCTTGGCCTATGCTCAACCAAGGGACATGGGTAAACAGCTCTTCTGTCTGCATTAAGAAGGAAAGCAGTGCTGCACTCAGCCGATTGCCCTTGAGCAGTGCTGCTGTCTGGATAGTCCCTTCTCCTCCCTATTTCACAGTTCCTGCAACCTTTAACATGACTTTATACAACTTACTCTCTCCCAATGGCACCTACATCTTTCTGTTTTGATGTGGAAATCTCCCTAAGTTTTTTGATACCTTTCTTTGTGTCTGTGTAGTTTCATAATCAGAAAATGTATCATCCTCTGGTCCCTAATTTGACCTAAAGAGTGACTCTCAACATCTCATTCATCTGTACTTTTCTTTTTTTTTTTCAAATAAAACTTTGATAAATCTCCATGTGTAAAATAGTTATAAAAAGTATTTTTATTTAAATGAGGAAAGGAAGCCTGAAATCTGTTACATTTTTTTACTCCAACTAAAACTACCCTCCGCCCTCAACCACACCTCACCACACACCTTTCCCTCTAGAATTTGCGTGAAATCTTGCTTTTCTAAGTAGAAGAGTTTGGGAACCACTTATAGGAATCCAGCAGCTATCTGTGTTGTAGTGGAGTGAGCATAGAAAGTCAACACCAAGACAAAACTATGCCAAATTGCAGGGTCTTTATTGCCGGCGGCCACGGAGGACGTGCATCTTTCCAACCCGTGGCCCCGAAAGGAGGGTGTCAAGACCTTTCATAGCTGTAAAACCACCTCGGGGGTGAGGGTGAGGGGCGGGGGTGGGGGTGAAGGGTTTCAGACATTCCGAGGGCCAGGGGATTCTGTCAATCACCTCCTGGGCAGAGATGAGGGTGAGGGGCTCCAGTCATTCCAAGGGCCAGGGGACTTTGGTCATTCCGATTGTTACTTAAGTGGTTCACAGAAGTCAAGATAAGCATTAGTTTACACATTGTCTGGGTGGGGTGGAAATCACAGACCTTAATTACTTATTACAAGTCGCAGGGGCCAAGATGGCGTGGGTTTGGACTGATTACCTGTTACATTAGGGGTTACAGAGAGCAGTTTCAGCAGAAAGCCTAGGTATGGTTGAGGTATGCAGTTTTATGGGGCTTTTACCATGTCACATCTGAGATCGACCACTTTAGTTTGATTTATTGAGCTCAAGCATTTGCAGCAGCGACAACTCAGGTGGCAGGTTCTGGAACACAACAGTGTAAAATTCAGGCATTCTGCACCCCGGCTGCCCCTCTCAATAGTCGTGGCATCCCCTTATCTCTGTCTGTTCTGCATGCTTCTCCAGCTTTCATGCCATACACTAACAGTGATTATCAGAGCTCCTTTGAATGGTTTCAAGGACTGAGTAAAGTTTATAAGAGGCATTTCTACTGTTTATTTTCTGCAATAGGGGCTGGTGATACACACTGGCAGTTCCACCCTCTTCTCTTGCCACCTGTTTCTGTGAAGAGTGTCATCGAGTTGCTGAATGGCCTATTTTAGAGGAGCTTGTAATCAAGAACCATCCATGGGTGACAGGTATGGCTCTTCCTCAATGGACGTTTAGGGGAAATCATATTACATACCAATGTCAGTCTGCACATGAGTTCAACAATGTTCTTCTTTTGGGTTTGAGTGGCTGAGAGAGTGCAAGGCACTCAGTCCTTCTCCAACACTTCAGGTCACTAGCCTGGGTCATGCAGAGAGACTGTGAAAGGCTTGTCCCAGTAGTTTGTTAGGCAGGAGGGCTGAAATGTTGAATTTTTAAAATTACTTAATTGATTAATTGATTTGAAGTTTTCTGAACAGGAATAAGAATTATTATGTGATATTTTCTGACCTGGCAGTAAGTTTTCGCTGTGTAAACTAGGACTGCTGTAGGCATATTTTGCACTTCAATAGAAAACAGCTGTCAACATGGTATCTGGTCATGAAATACTCAGAAAAATCACATAGGAGAATGGTAAAATGATTTAATTCAAAAAACTGCCCTTCATCATATAACAGAGCCTATGAAAAATACCTAAAAATAAAAATGTAGACTTATTTTTAATATATTAATTCATTTTACATACGCTGTCTCCCAAGTGATAAGCATTGTGCCTACATTGCAGAGATCAAAAGTTGAAATGTAAGTCAGGTCTTTAAAGAGTTACAGTTGAATAAGAAAGACAAGGTATAAACCTAAGTAAAGAAGTCTAATAAGTGTAGAGTCATCATTTTAAACAACTCAGGGAGATACTGGTGGTCATTTTGTAAATATAGAAGCCAAATTCCTCTATATTTCAATGTTATTTTCCAATATCTTTATAGGTCGTATGTAAATTAGTGATGTTGTCAGAAGGCTACATTTTACTCCTTCCAGGCATGCTTTTTCTGTTATTCAACTGTAGTCACCAGAGTTCTTTTGATTGCAAGTGTCAGAGAGCCAAGTTAACTGAATGAAATCTGAAATGGGTAAATTTACTAGATCATGAAAATGAAATGAGCCCCAAATAGCTTCAGGCATGGCTTAATCCAGGTGCATGTGTAATATAATGTGAACACTGTGTCTTCATTCTTAGGACAGATCTTTCCAAATTGGTGAAAAAGGGAGCCAAAGAAAGTTATACTATTAATGTACTTCTTACAATAAAGCTTCAGAGAAGAAGAAAGAGAGTCATTTGTTTTAGTGGCAACAGAATTTCCAGGGATGTTTGTGATTGTCCCAGTGAAGGCCATGTGGCTAGACGAATTTCATACTCTGACTAACTTAAATTATATACCCATATCTCATCTGGTTGGTGTTGAAGAGCCAATTAATTAAGTCTTATCAGATGGCTATGGGACAATTCTCAGAAGGAAAAGGAGGTGAGCAGACAATAATAAGCCCCTGTCCAACAAACAACTATGAAAACCAGGAAGAACCTCATACAGAAATGTTGACATTAACCATGGAATAATCAGAAAGAACCTTGTGGTCATTTGCCTCACTTTCATAATTTATAGATGAATTTGTGCATGACCAGAGAGTTTGTATTAGTCTATTCTCATGCTGCTAGTAAAGACATACCCAAGACTGGGCAATTTATATAGGAAAGAGGTTCAATGGACTCACAATTCACATGGCTCTGGAGGAGTCACAATCATAGGAGAAAGTGAATGAGGAGCAAAGTCACATCTTACATGGCAGCAGGCAAAAGAGCTTGTGCAGGGGGACTCGCATTTATAAAACCATCAGATATCATGAGACTTATTCAGTACCATGAGAATGGCATTGGGGAGACTGCTCCCATAATTTAATTATCTCCACCTGGCCCTGTTCTTGACACCTGGAGATGATTACAATTCAACGTGAGATTTGAATGGGGGACACATCCAAGGCACATCAGAGGTAGATTGACTTCTCAGAGTTTTCAGTTACTGTTAGTGGCTAAGTGTTAACCAAAGTTCACGTCTCCAGAATTGTTTCATTATGGTTCACCATTCGTCTGGGCATCATTGCCTTTATTTGCCCAAAAATTGTCATAGGATAGCTGGAATTTAAGATAACTACCATGTTTAACAAGCAAAACTGATTTTTGATTCCTTAGTATACTTACTGGCTTTCAGTCTGAAGGTTCCACACAACAGGTGTCCAAGCTGAAAAGAGAGGAAAATTGTAAAATGTCCCTTAAAATTAATCTACTTTATATTTTTATCTTGAAAAAGCCTCATTTCTGCCACTGCTGGGTACTGAAACTAAATTATGTATATGCATGTGTCTTTAGTCACCAGAATCACAAAAGAAAATGATCTACTAACCTTAGAGAAATTCTTCCAGTGAGGAGCAATTATCTTTGTATTTGTTTGATTTCAGTTTAGAGGAAAGTGAAGGCTCTTACAAACTATTAGAGCCAGTGGGAAGTTTCTCATCCTGGAGCTATACTGTGAGCATGAATTCATTTCACATCTGCTTTTGTGAGGACTACCCTTTGCTTTCTAGTTCCTGGTATCTTTCCTCACTAGTCACAAGAGCTGTCTTTTCTACATGCATTGCTTCTTGGTATATTATTTCTGTCCCTGATTGGCAAGGCTCAAACCTCTATGCTTCAAACCCTAACCCTGTATGAATGAGCTCTCACATGCTGGTTGCATTTATAACTTGACATATATAACTTTATTTAATCTTCCCAGCAGTTGTATGAAGTAGGTTCTATTGTTTTATTCCCATGATATAGATACAAAAGTTGACACACTTAGAATTGAATAACTTGTCTAAAATCTCACAGCCAGTAAGTGACTGAGGCAGAATTAAATCCCAGGCAGCAACATCAGTGTCCATATTCCTAACCACAGTGATATGCTATTCCAAAGGTTCATACAATTGCATCTAGCAAATGTAGTTAGGAGCAAGAATCCTTTGCATTTGGACAGGATTTCTCATTCCCCAAAGTTTTCACTATCTGCTGCCTCTGTTAGTGAAGAGATTACTTGAGGGAGTTGGCGGGGATGGATAGCAAAATGGTTAAGAATCCTGGCTCTATCTATAGTCAGAAATATCTGCATTGGAATTTGATTCATAATTTGATTTCTCAGAGATATTTGTAATAAGTGAACATCTACTTCTGAAAAATGCTGAGGATTCTAGATAATAATGCTTCTAGTAAGTATCTTCATATTGGATGTCCTTAATGTAATTTCCCTTCCCATGTGGGAAAATTTCTCATTGGGTATCATATAACTGGGAAATTAACTCCTTCCCCAATACCCTAGAAATCATGATTTGGACAATGATTCTAGAGCTAGTCAGTTTAGATGTTCTTTTCTGTATTAAAGTTTTTGTTTGTTTGTTTGTTTGTTGTTTGTTTTTAGTTTCAACTTTTATTTTAGGTTTAAGGGGTACATGTTCAGGTTTGCTGCATGGGTATATTGTGTGACACTGAAGTTTGAGGTATGAATAATCCCATCACCCAGGTAGTGAGTATAGTACCCAACAGACAGTTTCTCAATCTCTGCCCTCCTCGCTACCTCTTAACCCAGTTGTCCCTGTTGTCTATTGTTCTCATCTTTATGTTACGTGTACTCAATGTTTAGCTCTCAGTTATAAGTGAAAACATGCAATATTTGATTTTCTATTGGTGTGTGAGTTCACTTAGGATACAGTTTTCATGAGTAATTGAGAGATACAAGGCCAGTGACTGCAGTAAGCCACAGCACTGGGAAGTGTCTACAGCCTGTGATCCCCAGGAATGATAAAGGTTAATGCCAGCAGAATCAGCATCAGAGTCTCCGTGACTTGATCTTGGTTAGATGTACCAAGGTCATCCTGAAACTCTAGCATCCATAGCAATTCTGTGACACCTTGATATCATTTCAATATATTCTTTTCCTGCTTAAATTAGCCAGGCAGTTTCTGTTGCTTACTACTCAGATTTCTGATAGATACAGTATCTGACTCAAAAGTTATGCATGCAAATAAGAGAAGAGTAATTAACATGTTTTAATTATTGTTATCATTACTATTATTATTGCCATTATCTTATGACAATTTTAAAATGACCAAGAATAAACTGGATTTATGTAGTTGATCACAAAGAAAAATAATCAAAACTCTATGAATATCGAGAAGAAATCTTTATGTTTATGCAGTCTCGTGGAGCCAAGGGAAAGATGAAATGATCACACATCTCCCAAAGTTGTTTCCTTCAGTTTTTGATGTTATAAGATACTTGCTGTCTAAATGAGAAATGTGCTTCTGGGCCAGGTGCAGTGGCTCATGCCTGTAATCCCAGCACTTTGGGAGGCTAAGGCAGGCAGATCACAAGGTCAGGAGTTTAAGACCAGCCTGGCCAACATAGTGAAACCTTGTCTTTACTAAAAATACAAAAATTAGCTGGACCTGGTGGTTCATGCCTGTAGTTCCAGAAGAATCCCTTGAACACAGGAGGTAGAGGTTGCAGTGAACCAAGATCATGCTACTCCACTCCAGCCTTGGCAACAGAGTGAGACTCGAAAAAAAAAGAAAGAGAAAGAGAAATGTGCTCTTTTTTCTAAAAAGAGCAGGTATTAGCATTTTTAGTTTGTGATATCCAAAAGTAACAAAGTGCAGTAACTAAGATGAAGATGCTTTGATATAGTGAGGTGTTACAGAAAGATTATGAGTCTTGAAATCTGAAAAACCTAGACTCCCAGCTCATGTAATTGCAAATATAATTTATGTTTTAGCTAGCCCCTGCCTCACAGGCTGTCATGATTCATAGGCATCAACCAGGTCTTCCAGGCCACTGACAATTTCATATTCACCTTTGTATTACTCCATGTTAACATTTGGAACATTGCTATAGATCGTTGCTAAGGTAATGAATCCTCTCAGAGAGCAAGAATAGTGATCAAGTTAGTTCTGCAGTCTGTTCATATATGGAAAAAGATGCTTTATTTGAAAGGCTCTAGGAAAGTTTTTTCTTCCTGAATTTCTCTCTCCACTAATTCATGAAATGTTTCCATGTCTCATCTTCTGCCCATCCCCTCAATCTAGCCCAGTTACTCCCATATACAGTTAGTGTTCAGGAGGATGCTTTGCTGGCATTGTCAATTAGCATATCGGTAGCATTTCCTTGAGTTATGAAGATCTCTGAATTATTTATGTCTGCCCTGCACTCAAGTGAGAAACTCTCAGTGAATTTAAGAATTCTGTTGAATTAGCATCCACCCCAAAATAGGAGCACACCATTCATTTTGAGTGCCCATAGAATATATACCAAGACACTAAGACATACTAAGATAGGTCCTATCTTGAATGATAAAATACACATCAAAAAAATTTAAAAAATAAAATAGTGCAGACTACATTCTTTAACTCAAAAGGAATTGAACCAGAAATCAATAATAAAAAGATAACCAGAACATCTCTAAATACCTATAGTGACCCCTGACAAGGCTGACCGTAAGATGACAGAGGATGGCCCCAGCTCCTGCACTTTTCACCCAAAATAACTCCAGAAAAAATTGATGAGTCCAATGAATTAACGTCATGAGCAAACTTGTTCAAAACTGACAACTTCAGGCAGTATCTCTAATAACAGGACTACATGAGCAGCCCTGCTGGCCTGCACCACCTTACTAATGCATGTCCTAATTGCAATTATCTAACATTGTCAGCTTTTTTTTTCCGGGGACCATGTACACCCTCTGAGATTGCACTTCTTGGGTGTGTACCTGACCATCCTGACGCTGTTTCAGTCCTGAGATATAGACTTTAACATTCTAGTCAGAGGTATGTGGTATGGTACCTAAATTAATGCTTTGGGCCAGGGAAGAAAGGATATGGACAAAGACTTCATTTAAAAAAAAAAAAATAGAAAGGCTTCTGGCTCTCTAAAATAGTCCCAATGGACAATTAGATGGGCAGTGAAACAGCCTTTCCTGGCTTGGTAATGGTTAGGACTCATGGTAACCTGTAATCCTTCAGGGGAGCCCGGATGACCCGGCCAGGACTGATCTTGATAATGTCTGTGATCAACTTTTGCTTCATACTAACTTCTTGGTTATTGCCACATCCCCTCTAAATCTAACCTATTAGGGTTCATGATAGGCTAGCTTATTTTTATTTCTCAGGCCCTAAAATTTCAAGAGTGGCATTGAGGAGTCTAGCTCCTGGCCAAAAACCTATCTGAGATTTTCCAGACCAAACCGTAAGCAATTACAAAGGCTCTACTTGAGAGGCCTCATCGGGAAATCTGCCCTCCAACACCAGGCTGGGTGCAAGCCGATAAATGGCAGCCTCTGAGGGAAGCTGCAGTCAAGGACTCAGGGCTCCTGGCAAGTCATAGTCTTCACATATTTGCATTCTGAGCCTTGGTTGCTGTCCCCCTAAGTGTCTTTCCCTGAGGCCTTGGGCCAGGCCTTCTTCAGGAGGCTACCTCAGCCAGGAACTGCTTGTGGGAGGAAGAAAGGGAAGCTTGAAAGAACATTCTCCCAGTCTAACTCAGTGCCTGTGATTTTACAGTCCTAGCCTTTTCTTCTCATTCATCACATGCTCCTCAAGGTCCTTAAAACTTCTGGGCTTTTTGTTTGGGGTTCTCAACGTGGAGGCACTCCCACATCTGTCAGATCCACTTGATACTTGCCTGGTATACTATTTCACTAGGGATAATGAAAGAGGGAGATTTGTCTCTGGCTCTGATTTTCAACTCTTCCTTATACCATTGCACTAAGTGATAAAGGCTTAAAACTTCCATGGAGAGCTTATTGCTTTAATCAGCTACTCCCATACCTGACAGCTCAATTCTCCCTCTACCAGTTTAGCTCAACTTCTGACAGTAACTAAACAAAACAGTTTAAAGTAATCCATGAGTCAGAGACAGTCTTAAGTGAAATTTTAAAAAATTAAATAAACATTAAAAGAAAACTGACCAAACTTTGAAAAACACAAAGCAGTGGTGAGAGGGAGATTTATAGCACTAAATGCATACATTTAAACAGAGGAAATACTTTAGATCAATATTCAAACCTCCTACTGCAAGAGTGTAGAAAAGAAAAAGGAAGCAGAAAAGGAAAAAATAAAGTTGGGGCAAAATAGAAATCATTAAAATTAAAAACAGACACTAGATAAAAGCAGTGAAGCAAAGATCAGGTTACTTAAAAAGATCAATAAAATTGACAATTTCTAGCAAGAATGTCAAATAATAAAAGAGAGAGAGAAAGAAAAGACATAGATTACCAATATCAGGACTAAAACAGGGAATAAGACTACAAATCTTGAAAACTTTTAAAGGATAATAAGGCAACACTATTAACAATGCTACACGTATAATTTTAACAATTTAGATGAAGGGAATCAATTCTTGACAAAATATGCACTATTGCTACCAACCTATTATATAACAGATACATTGCATATTCCCATACTATTAAGAAAATGCAAATTACAAGTTCAAAAAGCATTTCAAACAAGAGATCTTCATGCTGTGATGATTCTACAGGGGAACTCTCTCAAATTTAAAGAAGAATTAACACCAATTCTATACAAAATATTCTAGTAAACAGAGGAGGAAGAAATTCTTCTCCACTAATTTTATGTGGATATTATTACACTAATGTCAGAATTAGACAAAGACAATTGGTCTGAAGCAAACTATAGGCCGGGGTCCCCCATAAATAAAGATGTGAAAATTATTAACTATTACCAGGTAGAGTTTAGCAATATATAAAAAGAATTACACCCTCAGGACCAAGTGATATTTATTTCCAGAATGAAAGGCTGATTCATAATCTGAAAATTAATCAATGTAATCTACCATACTTACAGACTAAAGTAGAAGTCATACGATCATATCAATCGATATAGAAAAACAAAACCAAAGAAAATAACAAGCAAAATTTAGCATTTATTTATAATAGAAACACAGAAAATCATAAATAGGAAACTTAATCTTAACATCAGTAAAGTATCTACAAAACATGTAATTTATATTATACTGAATTGTAAAAATTAAAGGTTTTCTCCTTAAGATCAAGAACAAGGAAATGATATCTGCTGCCACTATTCTTTTCAATAGTTTGTTAGAAAAATCTAGCCACTTTAGTTGAATAACAAGGGAAATAAAAGACATGCAGATTGAAAATTTAAAAATATAACTATTTATATTTTCAAGTGACATGAATGCCTAGAACTAATAACTGCATTTAGTAAGAATGCAAAATACAAGATAAACATAAAAAACTTGTATTTCTATAACTAACAATGAGCTCATGGACATTGGAAATAGAAATACAATGCCATTTATAATCACTCAAAAACAATAAAATACTTAAGTGTAAATACACTAAAATATGTGCAAAACTTGAACACAGGAAGCTACACAATACTTATGAAGAAATCAAAGTAAAGGTATAATTCTTCCCAAGTTGACACACAGCTTTAATGCAATTTCTTTTTCTCAGCAAATTTTTTGTAGATATAAACAAGATTATTATAAAATACATTTGGAAAGGCCAGGAAATTAAATTAAATGAACAATTTTGAAAACAAAGACAAACTGGGAAGAATAATTCTGTATAATACCATCCTAATGATGGAGTTAAGACTGTGGAATTGGTGGAGGGATAGACATATGTAGACCAAAGGAGCAAAACAGGGAAACTATAGGGAGAGCTTCACAATCACGCCCAGCTGACTTTTGGTCCAAAATAAATTCAATAAAGAAAAGATAGCCACTTCAATAAATTGTCTTGGAACAAGTGGACATTTATCAGTAAAAAAATGAACCTTGATGTAGTCTTATACCATACAAAAACATTAACTCAAAATGGGTCACAGGCATGAATATAAAATTTTCAAACTTTTAGAAACAAACATAGAGAAATATCTTCAGGATCCAGGGCTAAGCAAATAACTGTTCTACTTGAAACCAAACATATGATTTAGAGGCCGGGCATGGTTGGCTTATGCCTATAATCCCAGCACTTTGGGAAGCCAGTTGTGGTGGCACATACTTGTAATCCCAGCTACTTGGGAGGCTGAGGCAGGAGAATTGCTTGAGCCTGGGAGGCGGAGGTTGCAGTGAGCCGAGATCATGCCATTGCACTCCAGCCTGGGCAACAAGAATGAAACTGTCTCTCTTTCTCTCTCTCTCTCTCTCTCTCTCTCTATATATATATATATATATGAGATATATATATATGAGATATATATATATATGAGATATATATATATGAGATATATATATATATATATATGAGAGATATATATATGAGATATATATATATATGAGATATATATATATGAGATATATATATATGAGATATATATATATATGAGATATATATATGAGATATATATATATGAGATATATATATATGAGATATATATATATGAGATATATATATATGAGATATATATATATGAGATAT